>VYZR01045309.1:27742-45107 GCA_013400675.1 Oxylabes madagascariensis
TTTTTTTTTTTTGCTACTCTTTAATTGATTGGTCTGCTTTACTGAGTGGAGTTTGAAATATTGATATGTATTGGAAGCTTTATGATAAGATGGGGATGGGAAGTGTACAACACAAAATTGTGTAGGCAAAACTTAATAAAAATATATGCAGGAAGTACATGGAAGGAAACAAACAAAATATGTTTGGGAAATATATATGGGCAGTAGCTGCATGCATCCTTTTGATGTGGGAAATGGGAAAACATTTTTAAGATATCAATATTTATCCACAACTAGAACCAAACATCAGTTTTAATTAATAATTTGACACTATTATTTTCTCTGGGATGGAAAGTCTATTAGTTGATGGATAGATAGATACATAGATGGATGGATGAATTCTGGCAAAAAAAAAGCTGTCTTCTGAAATCAGTAAGAGAAACTGACAAAACATTTTTGTCAGAAAATTTTACTCTGAAAAAATACTCCAAAACAGAAGTGCTCAATAGTAGCATTGTGGCTCAGCTTATATGCAAAAAATTCCACTAATTTCTTTCTTCACTACTGAAAAAACCCAAACACCCCTCTTTAATTTAATCTGAAACAGGTGGTAGAAAAACTAGCATTTGGGCAGCAGCTCTATCAGCAGCATCTCATCATACTCTAAAAACAGACAAAACCAACTGATTGAATCAAACCTGAAGCTCTCCACCCACAGGTAGACAGTCCTCTTAAGTTCTCTGGAATTGCAAAATCCTCTGCATTTGATTATCTTTTCTCAGTCACTGATATCTTAGTTTCTTTTTCATCTTGTCTAACCATCCCAAATGTGTTTCTATTTAGCAGTTTGATACAGTCTTACAGCATCACTACGCCAGTGTTGGTACAGCTTTAATGTGTTAGTGGCATTCCCATGAAAACTGTCCCCTTTGTCCTTCCAGAGAGAAAATTCATGCTTAGGGAAGTATTTCAGCTTTTATTATTTCATTTTCTTTCTTGCTAAGGTACAAACTGGATGACATCTTGAAATTGAAGGGAACAAAATTTCATTCAGGAAAGAAAAAGGTGTAGTTAAGGATATTTTTGTAACATGGATGAAATACAGGCATCCATACCCTGAATATGGCCACGGAACGTAGAGGAGACTGGCCAAACCACCCACTGCTCTGTGAATAGATTAACTTTCCACAGGTTAATGGTGCTGGCAGAGGTAGGACAGCATCCAGAGACCATCTAGGTGCAATAACCCAAAAAGCCAGCTAGAAAACACTTGGGACATGTTCCTGAGAGAAAATCAAAGAAAGAAGCTTTTGGGTAGTGAAGTAGCTGGAAAGAAGTCTCAGAAGAAAAGCGAGCTTTCAAATATTGTTCCTATTATAAGGGTGAAAAGGACATTATGTACATTATTCATAAAGAAATAGCTTTGCAGTGTGCACATCACTTATTCACTGAAATCATCAATAGACTTCCCTTAAAAACCCCTTCCAAGCTCCTCAAAGCTGGCTAGGGCTCTGTGCAGGAAGGATAGTGCTATTAGTACAGCAGGGAATGGATTTGTTTCCAGTGTACCTGGCAAGCATCTGTACAGACACATGATGACATCAGTCACAGCCAGGACCACACAAGTATATTCACATGTAGCTATAAGTCTATTGGACAGGCAATACATATGATTTATACTCTTCTGCCTCTCAGTCAGGAAAGATTTCAGCTATTTTTAAGCCTGTGTATGCATATGGCCAATATAAGGTTATTCCTTGTGCAGAAGAAGAAAAAGGAATACTTAAATTTTTCAACATGCTCTCTTTATTTCTAGCAGTTTTCTTTTTCCTTTGTGCTTACTCACTCTTTCCCTGGAATAGTGAAGGGCCATCCAGGAACTTTTTTGGTCTCTAGAGTTTGAATTAACGCTCACAGAATCATAAAGCTTATTTTTTCATGTACATTGTGAAGTGACCAGCTGGGACAGTGTGCTCACACATATGCAGTGGTGCACACTCAGGTTGGCAACAGCTGCTTAAGTAGAGCAGTTGGGGGACAAAACCTACAATAAGGAACATTTGCACCAAGGTTTATTATTGCACCAAGGTTTAATATTCTTACAATAATGAATACTAAACCACCTTCAGACTGTTCACTCACCTCAAGAGTTACGTAGCAGTGGAGAGCAAGCAAAGTCGTAATTCTCACAGTTGCCTGGAAGTTAACTTCTAAAATAGAAAAAGTGGCTAAATCCTTTGCATAAATTATTGCCAATTGTCCATCTAACTTTTGTTACAATAGGAACCATGACAAAGACCTTGGAAACCATGATTCATGAATTTTCCAGGAGCAGCCAAGTGCATCACCCTCTGAAAAGAATATAAAGGAGGAAAGTTTACATTTGTGAAAAATGCCAGCCATTGGCATGCACTTTTCACACTTCTTTAAAGAAAAGCAGCAGTAAAGCAGAAAGTATCTACATTGAGGAGAGAGAGACTGTCAGTCATTAAATGACTGCCTCGGGTTGTGTCACTCTCAATGCTGTATATGACTGCAGCAAAAGAAACCAAAGTGACAGTTTCAACATAACCTATCCTTTAATAAGGCATAATTGTACAATATGAAAATACATGCTTTGACTGCTCATTTTTCGCACTTTTTTTTCTTTTTTTCAAATGAAACTGAAAATTGAAAAGAGAGTGGAGATCATTTAGCTCCACACAGGATGCCTTTGCTGATACTTTCTCAATGCCTCAGAAATATTTAGAAGAGTACTAGCTGACTGTATTTACATTTCGCATTTTCAAGCAAAACCACAGTGATTCTAGGCTACTTATTTTAATTTAGTTTCATTTGTTGCATTACTTCAGGGTTTGTTTTTTTTTAATAAAGTGCTTTGATACAGTGATAAGGAGTTGTGGCTCAGTATTTGTCATAAGGCAGCTTGATCTGTGTCTCTACAGTTCTTGAGAGAATTTGAAAAGATGACCTCATGACACAAATAATGATATTACCTGTTGATAAACGTTACTCATATTCAGTCACCAGTCAAAGGGCACAGGCGAGATTTAAAAAAAAGTTCACATGGTGACCAGCTTACTGAATCCATTACTCTTTGACCTATATACTCAAAGGTTTGTTAGAGGTGAGGTCCTTCAGACTGGGCCCTGTACGGATGCTTTTGAAGTTTTTAAGAAAGCTCAGGAAGCTCACAGTCACAGTGTCACTGCTGCCAGTACCCATCAGAGATACTTGGTCATTTTTCAAACCGTATTTTGTTTGTGCTTCTTGCAGCAATTAAACTCTGAGTAACTTCTCCTGTTCTGACACCATGCCAGAGTTAAAGCTAGCTCACTGCCACCCCAACACCGGTGCCAGAGGGACACTGCTCCCAAGGCAGCTGATGGGAGAAGCAGCTTAGAGGTATTCTCTACAGCACTGTGTTGAGAACAGGTGCAGATCAAAGGCAAGAACGAGAGGGAGACTCTCTTGCTTGTATGGTCCAAGCTGTTTATTCTTGAAGGGACAACGCAGGAGAGAGCAGAGATTTGGCATTACACGTGCTTATAAGTGGGGGAGGATCAGTGGGTGGTAACATGAAGACATCCAATCTGGGAGGATAATGGGAGGGTGACACAACCTAGGGCCCAATGAGGAGGACAGGGGAAGAGAAAGGGGTCACATGTTCCAATGGGGCATCGAGGTTTAGTGGAATTCCAAGGCGGGGCCTAGGTAGGGGTCGGGCCATGGGAAAGACAGACAGGGAACAATCTGGAAAGGGGGCAGGGTATAGAAAGATGGGCAACTTGATGGAGGGAATAATTCTTGGAACATACCAACTGGAAGAGACAAAATAAGGGGTACAGAACTCATTGACTGCATTAACAACTTGAACACACTTAAACACACTGCCACACTGTTTTAATTTCTAACTTCTGATGTTCCAGAAAATGAAAATTCTATAATAGCTGCTATTGTTTCATTTTATTACAGCATAGTTGCAGATTTAAAATGCCATTATTATTTATAGGGATATGTGTTTAGATGTTATATCTATCTATTAAACTGTGTTGATGCCATCATTCTGTTCATTCCACCAGCCCCCACTTTTTGCAGCTAACTTTAACTTCCCACTAACACATTCTATTTCATAGACCCTATAAATGAATGAATATTAGAAACTTTTCAGAGCTGACTCTGATTTTGATTTCCTAAGAATTCTTAAGCTAGCCTTGTATTTTATTTGTCTGTATTTTGAGGTTATTGTCATGCACATTACACATGAACACGATAGGTGAACACTCTATGAACAAAACAAGTTGGTAGCTGCTGTCTGTACACTCAGGGGCTTAGTCCTTCTATGAACATTTCAGGCTGCTGCCTTAGGGGCTTTCAGGACGAGCAGCCTCCAGAGACGCTGGATGGACATGCAGTGTTGGTGGGCTCAGATTGCGCTGGGTGTGCACAGATCAGCTGCCAGGCACGGCGGCTCTGACAGTGCCCGCGTTTGGCATCAGAGCACGCTGCTCTCTCCTTCGCCAGGAGATTGGAGCTCTCGTGCAGCACTAAACCTTTTGCCAGATGGATGTGCACTAGCTCTGACAGATCCCAGGGCAGAGCTATTACCCAAATACTGGCAGAATCAATGGCTTCTCCAGCGAGTGGCAAGAGTAGTAAAACCATCTGGCTTTTCTGAGCCCAGCAGGACAGTAGCTTATGTGTTTATGTACACCAGTTGCCTGTTATGCCGTACAACCCTTCTCGTTATAGAAAGCTATCCTGATACTTTCTATTAAATTAAGATACAGGCTATTCACATATCTCATTGTGATCCTTTATGGAGCAGGTTTTTCTGAAAGTTGATCCAAATCTAGGACAATAACAACATGATTGCAAATCATTTCACTACATTATTAGTGATTATACCTCTGAGCCACAGACAAATATAGCCGGGACAGAAATGAAGCCATTGACTTGCTGGAGCCCAGAGTGTCAGAATTTTATAAAAGTTCATGAAATACCACCAGAGTAGACTTCTGAAAGATAAACAAAAATTACATAGAGTTGTGAATAAAAAGAGTGGAAAATATTAACCTTTAAAAACAGAACTGGTACATACGATATTACCATCTGAGAAANTTTTAAGAAAGCTCAGGAAGCTCACAGTCACAGTGTCACTGCTGCCAGTACCCATCAGAGATACTTGGTCATTTTTCAAACCGTATTTTGTTTGTGCTTCTTGCAGCAATTAAACTCTGAGTAACTTCTCCTGTTCTGACACCATGCCAGAGTTAAAGCTAGCTCACTGCCACCCCAACACCGGTGCCAGAGGGACACTGCTCCCAAGGCAGCTGATGGGAGAAGCAGCTTAGAGGTATTCTCTACAGCACTGTGTTGAGAACAGGTGCAGATCAAAGGCAAGAACGAGAGGGAGACTCTCTTGCTTGTATGGTCCAAGCTGTTTATTCTTGAAGGGACAACGCAGGAGAGAGCAGAGATTTGGCATTACACGTGCTTATAAGTGGGGGAGGATCAGTGGGTGGTAACATGAAGACATCCAATCTGGGAGGATAATGGGAGGGTGACACAACCTAGGGCCCAATGAGGAGGACAGGGGAGGAGAAAGGGGTCACATGTTCCAATGGGGCATCGAGGTTTAGTGGAATTCCAAGGCGGGGCCTAGGTAGGGGTCGGGCCATGGGAAAGACAGGGAACAATCTGGAAAGGAGGCAGGGTATAGAAAGATGGGCAACTTGATGGAGGGAATAATTCTTGGAACATACCAACTGGAAGAGACAAAATAAGGGGTACAGAACTCATTGACTGCATTAACAACTTGAACACACTTAAACACACTGCCACACTGTTTTAATTTCTAACTTCTGATGTTCCAGAAAATGAAAATTCTATAATAGCTGCTATTGTTTCATTTTATTACAGCATAGTTGCAGATTTAAAATGCCATTATTATTTATAGGGATATGTGTTTAGATGTTATATCTATCTATTAAACTGTGTTGATGCCATCATTCTGTTCATTCCACCAGCCCCCACTTTTTGCAGCTAACTTTAACTTCCCACTAACACATTCTATTTCATAGACCCTATAAATGAATGAATATTAGAAACTTTTCAGAGCTGACTCTGATTTTGATTTCCTAAGAATTCTTAAGCTAGCCTTGTATTTTATTTGTCTGTATTTTGAGGTTATTGTCATGCACATTACACATGAACACGATAGGTGAACACTCTATGAACAAAACAAGTTGGTAGCTGCTGTCTGTACACTCAGGGGCTTAGTCCTTCTATGAACATTTCAGGCTGCTGCCTTAGCGGCTTTCAGGACGAGCAGCCTCCAGAGACGCTGGATGGACATGCAGTGTTGGTGGGCTCAGATTGCGCTGGGTGTGCACAGATCAGCTGCCAGGCACGGCGGCTCTGACAGTGCCCGCGTTTGGCATCAGAGCACGCTGCTCTCTCCTTCGCCAGGAGATTGGAGCTCTCGTGCAGCACTAAACCTTTTGCCAGATGGATGTGCACTAGCTCTGACAGATCCCAGGGCAGAGCTATTACCCAAATACTGGCAGAATCAATGGCTTCTCCAGCGAGTGGCAAGAGTAGTAAAACCATCTGGCTTTTCTGAGCCCAGCAGGACAGTAGCTTATGTGTTTATGTACACCAGTTGCCTGTTATGCCGTACAACCCTTCTCGTTATAGAAAGCTATCCTGATACTTTCTATTAAATTAAGATACAGGCTATTCACATATCTCATTGTGATCCTTTATGGAGCAGGTTTTTCTGAAAGTTGATCCAAATCTAGGACAATAACAACATGATTGCAAATCATTTCACTACATTATTAGTGATTATACCTCTGAGCCACAGACAAATATAGCCGGGACAGAAATGAAGCCATTGACTTGCTGGAGCCCAGAGTGTCAGAATTTTATAAAAGTTCATGAAATACCACCAGAGTAGACTTCTGAAAGATAAACAAAAATTACATAGAGTTGTGAATAAAAAGAGTGGAAAATATTAACCTTTAAAAACAGAACTGGTACATACGATATTACCATCTGAGAAATGAAGAGCAAGTCTCCAACAAGACTGGAATTTAATCATGTCTGTCTTTGGATTACAACAGTGTGAACAAAAGCTACAAAAACAAATCCTGCCTTAGAAGTTTGAAATGTTTCTCCTGAAGATCTTAGTGTATCGATATCTCATTTGATATGGATTCTGTAGCTGTATCTAGGTCTAATTGAATCTGCCATAATAATCTTAAAAGGACTCTACGACATAATTATTATTATGCCAAATGACAGTAGAACTTTATTTAGGCTAAAGCCATATATGCAACTATGGACAATTCTATAAATTTTAAAACAACAAAAAAATAATCACTGACTGTCTTCAAAGCCATGATAGGTGAACTAGAGCTATTTCCCACAGTGATTTGAAGGACAGTATCTTTTACACAGACAACTATATTTAGTACAATGATGATGAAGGTAGACAACATTACCTGAGAACAGAAAATCAGGGAATCACCACTTGGAGTGTAAAACTGCCAGACTAAAAAAGAAAATTAAAAAATCACCTTTTCTAAAAGGTAAAGGTTTAATCAGATTTTTAGTCCTGAAGTTAGGTTGGCTTGGAGAAGAAAGCTGGTTGAGGTGACCTCCAGAAGTCCCTTCCAAATGAAATATTTCTGGGGTTTGATCCTGTCGGTGATCCTGTGAATGCAAGAGCTCTACCACATAGTCTGCCAAACACTGTGGAGCCATGAGAACACAATTAAAGGCCAGATGTGTTAGATGCCAAAATAACTGCTGCACAGCTTTGGAAAATAAAACCTAGAATAGGAATCCTGCAGCTGTTTCCAAGGTATGTCTACCATTAAAAAAATAAAACCATAAAACCTTCCTACTATGTGTATGCACCCACAACATTCCTGCTTTTTCCTGATCACTGCCAAGGCACCCTGCTCTGACCCACAGAGAAAAAGCATCTGCACGCCAGGCAGATAAAAGGTTATTTGGGCAACCTGACATAATCTGTGAATTACTAATAAATTAATTGTATACAAATTTTCTTTTTGTTAATAGAGAAGTTTGAAAAGGACTGATTTAAACATATTTCTCAAAATTTATTAACTGAAATATTTTTGCTTTTCTTCATGGTCATCCTTTAATTTACAGAGCTGTGTTGGAGTTATCTTTGTAGGCCATATTTTCAAGTGTGACCTCAAGACATTTGTATTTGGGTGCTGCAATCAATCATTAGGTAAATTATGTGGCTTTAAGAGACTGGTCAGTTTCTAGTGCAAATCCTAGAAAAGTGCATTTTTTAACAGAAGTTGATTTATCTGAAGGTAAGTCTGGGTCCCTGCCGCTACCTCCTGGCATAGAGTATGCAGATTCATGGCATGGCTGGAGCCTATGATGTGTAATTCTTCTTAAAGGAGAACAGTGTCTGCTCCTGAGTCTCATGTGACCTGAGCATCCCAAGCTGGCTCTGACTGCCACTTGCTCTGTCTTTAAAACTAAAGAGGGCAAAGATCCTTCAGTTGAGTCTCAGTAGATTCTAATTTACTCTTTTCCTAGTTCTAATTTATTTCTAAAATTAAAAATAAAAGAAGCTACATCTGAAGTGATTGCAATCTCAAATAATCTGAACTGGCAATCATCTCAAAGGTAATTATTCAAATCTGCTATTCATACCCCACTGTTCTGGTGCAAGGCTGTTCTTGTAAGACAGGCACTTCTAAATTCACTCAAATCGGTAACAGGAAACACCAAAGTTTTGAGGCTTTTTTCTGCTGCTTTCAGCTGATCTCTATTATATGGTAACTCTATTATATGGTAACTTTGCCCCCTTTTTTCTCTTTTAAAATTATAATTAATATATAAATTAAAATTATATAAATATATAATTAAAATTATAATTTTATAATTTTCACAGGTCATTGTTACTATTTTACATTGATCTCCAAGGCTACAATGCATACCTAGTTTTTATTGATATTGATACTGTAGCTGGGCTTCAATGGCACTGTATTAATTTGCTGAATTATGCCTGTCTTTTGAAAAAAGATCTGCTCTAAACTGACCAGGAAAATAGAGACCTCTCACAGTAAGTCCTAGATGTCATTCAGTAGCCAGTAATCCTCTTTCTGAAATTAAAATCTCTGGCTGCCCTCTCAGACTGCTAGTCACCACCCAAAGAGCAGGACTCAAAAGTCAAGTGATGCCAGAGGGTTCAGGAATATGGATACCCAAGCTCTACAGATCCTGACAGTATTGGCTGTTACAAACATTTCATTTACAAAGACTATTGACAATATCCATTGTTTCTGCTCATGTTTCTAGTAAAGTCATAACAGTCATTTTACAGGATGGATTATTTTCCACAGAAATAAAACTGGCAGAAGGGAATAAAAATATGCTGATCTACAAAGGAAGAAAATTATTTAATAGAGTGTGCAACTCTTGGCCCTTCATTTGGTCCTCTGTCACTCAGAAAGTCAAAGCTGTCTAGAAGCAGCATAGGGCTCATACTCAGTGGAACCTTTTAACTTTGCAGCATCTCCACTTGTGCTGACATCACATTCCTCCCATCAGTATCAAAGGTGTGAGCTAAATAAGAATTTGTTTTCTGACAGAAGCATCTCTTAGATGAAAGGTCCCCATGTTAACTTTTAATATGCCAGCCTTGCTACTCCCTCTGCGTTGGTGGCTGATAGGATTGTGAGTAGCATTGAAAGCTATCACTAAAACCCTACCTCTCCACTAAGAGTAAGACTGACATGATTTTCTTCCCACTGACAGCACCCTTCTTTGTTTAGGGGGTGGGTGAGAGCTGAGTTTTCTGTGGGCAGAGTGTGCAAATGTACTCCTACTGAAGAAAGTAAGGAGCAAGGAAAGAATTTAGCCTGAAACAGTTCATTTCCTGGCCATCCCTGGGGCAGCACTCACACATGCTACTCTTTATTTAAGAGAGACTTCAGCTTTACATGCTAGTCTTTTATTCAGAATGGTAAGATCGCAGCCAAAAGTAGTATGAGATAATAACAGGTATCACATACTGCTTGTGGTTTCATAGTACCCAAAGTCTGCCAGACTAGTTGGATTATGGGCATTTTAAAGTTAATAAAACCAATTTGTTTAAAAAGAAATTACCCATTTGGCTCTTGTTGATCATCCAGTTGGTTTTATTTTTCCAAGAGGCAGAACACATCTGCATCCAATTAGTGTATTAGTTGGAGTGCCTCTGCACTGCTGCATTACAGTTCCTGTGCATGGCTCGAAAAAATATGTAGGATGTAAACTTCTCTCATCTTGTTGCAAATCAGCAGAGGCTTTAGTGGAGCCATAGGACCCAGGGGGTGGGGGAGAAAAAGAGGCTGGAGTGTGGGGGTGAATACCAACAGGATTTGGCTCAGCTCCTTGAGCTCAATTAGGTTATTTTTGTGTTAAAGGTAAATCTTACACTTGGCTTCTGAAATAACAAAGTAAAAAAGAAAATCTCTATTAATTTTAATGGAATGTAATGTAGGCTTCACATGATCATAAATAGAGCATCATTAGTACAAAACAACAGTACATTAATGGTTCTGTGATCATGTCTGCCTTCTCTTCATCCTTCTTAATCCTGCTGGGGTAGTCAGAGACACATAAATATCAATTAAAGACACAACTAATACAATTAAACCAAAACAGCAAGCTCCTTCAATGGTAGTTTGTATTTAACTATCTTATTTGTGGAATAACCTCACTCTCCCTTTCTAAGCATCATGGTCAGCCTGAGAGCTGTCACTGCAGCTGCTCCAGGCTGAAGGTGGAGAGTGACAGGAGTCAGAGATCTCATGAGGAATGAGCAACACAATAATAACAAGGCAATTTGAGAAAGCTGTGGGATGAGGAAAGCTTCAGGCTTCAGAGCGCGTTTTTAAACAGAGGAGGGTGAAATGGCACAAATGGTAGTCCCCAGGGCTTCAGCAGGGGATGAGATAGAGTTGGAGAGGTGAGTAATTTCCTTGCTCCGGGTAGGCCTGCAGAGCCCAGAAGATGACCTGCCTCCTCTGCCCATCAGGGCAGCAGCAGTCTGTGAGCACAGGCAGAGCCCGGTGGAGCTGGCTGCAGTGAGCCAACACGCTCTCCTGTTGACAGGCCCCGGGCTGAAATGCTTGTCCCCTGTTGTGGGTTGCCACTGGTCAGATGCCAGCCATCAATGAAAGCCACTCACTCACTCCCCTTTACAGCTGGAAAGAGGAGAGAAAGTTTATTGAAGGGTTCATGGGTTGAGGAAGGTAAAGACCAGGAGAGGTTGCTCACCAAATCCTATCACAGGAAAACAGGCTCAACTTCAAGAAATGAATTGAGTTTATTGCTAACAAAATCAGAGCAGGAAATGAGAAGTAAAATAAGCCCTTAAAAACACCTTCCCCCCACACCTCCCTCCTTCCAGCTCTACCTCCTACCCCAGTAGTGCAAGGAGACAGGGAATGGGGGTTATGGTCAGTTCATCACCTGTGGCTTCCCCCACTGCTCAGGGAGAGAACTCCTTCCCCTGCTGCACCGTGGGGTCCCTCCCGCAGGGGACAGTTCTCCATGAACTTCTTCAGTGTGAGTCCATCCCACAGACAATGGCGCCCTGGGGCTGCTTCAATGTGAGTCCCTCCCAAGGGCAGCAGCACCTCCCAAACTGCTGCGGCATGGGTCAGTCTTCCCCAGGGTGCAGTCCTCCAAGGACAGGCTGCTCCAGCCTAGGAGCAGGCCTCCTGTCTCCACAGTTTCCCCACAGGATCACAGCCACCTCTCAGGCATCCACCTGCTCTGGTGTGGGTCCCCTCCATGGGCTGTGGGTGGATCCCTGCATCCCCGGTGGATCCCCAGGGGCTGCAGGGGCACAGCTGCCTCACCATGGGCTGCACCACGGCCTGCAGAGGAATCTCAGCTCCGGCGCCTGGAGCACTTCCTCCCTCTCCTTCTGCACTGACCTTGGTGTCTGCAGAATTGTTCTGCTCACATGTTCTCATTCTGCTCTTCTCTGGGTGGAATAAAAACTGCACAACAACCTTAGTTTGGATTTCTTAACTACATTATCACAGAGGTGTTACCAACCTCTCTGATTGGCCCAGTTTTGGCCAGCAGCATGTCCATCTTCAGAGCCATCATGAATTGACTCTGCCAGACATGGTGGAAGCTTCCAGCAGCTTCCCACAGAAGCCACCCCTGTAGCCCCTCTGCTACCAAAACCAGGCCACGCAAAACCAATGCACTCCCCACCCAACCTCCCTTCTCCAACCTCTCAGGTTGATGATTCTCTTTCAGTGTTTCTCTCTGGTACACTGCCCTCCATGCCATAAGATAAGTAAAAATAAATCATTGCATAAATTAAAGAGCAGAGCTCAGTTGTTGCCTGATTGGAATTGCTTTTCCATATGTGCTCAAGGCAGGGTGAGGACTTGAATCACCACCTCTGCTGTGGTGGACTACTGTGTGCAACCCACAGGCACACAGCTCTGGAAAGCACAGCCTCACCCCCTGGATGCCCATGCTTACAGAACATAGAGGCTTTTCTGGGCAAAGGTCTAATGAAGGCAGCCTCCTTCAACATGTGGCAAAGAGAAGCCACATTTTTAAGAGGCTCTAAGTCAGGTTTTGTGTTGAGCAAAGGCTGGTGTTGCTCAAGGCACAGCCTCTAAAATTCAGATTCTGATCAAGCGTCTATCAGACTTCCTGACTCTGAGTGACTGGAACACATGATCTGTCAGGAATGAAAAAACATTGGGAGGATGCCCTCAATGATTGAGACTTCTAGCAGTGTGGAGATCTAAACAGCTTTACTCTTTACTGTGATTGTGCAATCTGGATGCACATGCAAAAGAAAAGTACCAGAAGGTAACATTATTTCTGTCAACACCTGGTGCTACAAAACTTTGGGAGCAATTCAGATGCTTACGTGTAGGTTCTTTGCACCATATTAGACACTGTTGGATATCCAAGGGTGATCATTCCACATTGAATCATTCCCCTGAGATTTTTAATGTGTTTCACTTAATATTGGTGAAGGAGGTCAAGAATGAAACTGATAGTATGGTTACAAGCCCAGTGCAGCTAAGGCATATATCATGGACTAAAAATTGCTGCCTTATGCA
The DNA here is from genome assembly GCA_013400675.1 of Oxylabes madagascariensis. NCBI lineage: Eukaryota > Metazoa > Chordata > Aves > Passeriformes > Timaliidae > Oxylabes > Oxylabes madagascariensis. The sequence goes on from VYZR01045309.1 coordinate 40,867, forward strand.
CACAATCCTTCAGAAATTATCATGGAAATCAGAAAAGTAGTCCTTTCTTCCAAGCCGAGTGGAGAGTGCAAGAGTATCTGTCCACAGCAGATGAGCCCCAGAACGAGCAGATTTACCTGCTGCTCCATGGAAGACTAAGAGAAACACTGTGGTACACAAGGCACCATGGAGCAGCAAAGACTTAAAGTGCATGGCTTTTTTGGATGGAGATAAGCGTGAAGATGGTTATCTTCCTCTACTGACTGGCTTACAATTACAGGTTTAGGCTAAAGGGTCTGACTTTCAGGTGACTGATGGTGCATTAGAACTCTCCCACCAAAGGAGCACCATTTCGATTGAAATTATAGATATCTTAGAAGACACACAGTTTTAATGCTTATTTTTCCTTTCTCTACTTGAAAGGAGATGATGTGAAAAGCTGTAACTTTGAAGGCTCTGGTGTGAGGCAGCTGGACCAGCTGTGCTCCACAGAGGCTCGTGTTCTCCAGGGCTGGCTGTCTGGAAAGCTGCCACTGCAGGAAGCTGACCTCCACCAGTCTCCTCATCTCTGAGCAGTTACTGAATACGAAAAATGAAACTGAAATCTTGTTCCTTTTGGTTAGATGAATTTCCTGATTGGTGCCAGGAAATGTCTGAAATGTAAAGTAAGCAGTTGGCCTTTCTTTCCTCGTAGTTTTCATAAAGAACTGTAGCAGACAAGAATATTTAAATATTTTTATAATTTCTTTTCTTTCTTTGAGTTCCCACAGGTATTCACATAGAAACAGGGCCAAAAATTCATTTGAAGAAGACTTCCTGTTCTTCCCATGTCAGGTGGCATGCATTAAATTGCGCAAAGTAGCTCATATTTGGTTTTGTATCTACCTGAATTTGGTTAAATGTTGGGTCATGCAGGCCAGAGTCTATTAAATGCAGTGGTTTGTTTAATCCTAAATTAAGACAGGCTGGCAAGATTGAACGCAGGAAAAGCAAACTGATTCTCATGACCTGCTGAAGACATTTCCACAGAAATGCATCTAACCTGTGTCTGGATTCATCTAATGGATTCTAAAATTCCAAACACCCATTCAGGGAGATGGGGGGAAAAGAGCATTCAAAATGAAAAGTTGATAAATTAATATTTTGGTTGCTAGTTAAAAATAGCATCTGTCTCAACTGGCACCTATTGTTTTTGATGGGAGGAATGGATAGAGCAAAAGTCAAAAGGAGAAATTTTTCAAGGCTAAAATATAATTATTCTGTCAGTTTTTATGCTATGAAAATGAAGATTAGCAACATGCACACCAGTTGTGCCTTGACACTTCTTTTCTGGAGTGGACAAGATGTGATCAAGGAAAGAGAGAAGGACAGGAATGGTATGAACCATGCTTCCATCAATTTCCAAGGTTATCTTCTTGATAATATCTATCTTTGTCTCATTAAGAAAAAGAAAATCCCAACCAAAAAAAATCAAACAAGTAAAACCTCAAATTTATCTTTGAGAATTATGTTTTATTCTACAAAACTTTATTCTTTAGTCTTCTTTATACACACAAGACAGTATTACATTTTTAAAATCTCTCTGGCAGGACATTAATAGAAAGTTGTAGTTTTCAATTCTACATTTAAAATTTAAGGTCTTAAAATTATATACTCTTTTGGTTTTGAATCCTTCCTAACTTCAGAGGAATACACTTAATGAGAAAGAATGGTTTTAATTAGTTCGAATAGCACTGGAATTTATACACAACTTTAGTATATGAAGATTGCATTGAAATTCCCTGAACATAAAAGCAAAATTATGAGGTACAAACTAGAGATTAAACATAAAATTGTCTGTGTACGTGACTGATTTTTTTCTGTTAGCATCGATGATGTTTCAAATTTGAGTATTTTCGTATTAGTTGAACCCACTTAAAAATGCATGAAATTAAAGAGCAAGGTAAGGCAGATTTTTTTGTCCAATGGTCCTCTGAAGAAAACATTATGATGATAACCCATCATTCAGCAAACCACATACCATTAGGGGGGAAAAAAAAGAAAAGTCAAACCCAGACTTTCACAATATACAGGAAAGGAAGGTCTATTTGACCCGGTCAAATATCTTTTTGATATCTAAGAAGCAGATCAGTGACTTTAACTGCATCAAGGTGGACAAATGGACTTAATTACATTTTGCTTTCATCATTATCAGAAAACTTTCACCATTTAATAAAAACACTGTGATCTCATTTTATTATTTCCAGGAGCTACTTCTTATCTAATGGCCAAATTTAGGGGCTGAATTTGAAATCTGCTTTCAAGTGAAAAACTTGGCTAACATATCTAGCTGCACAGAATGTTTGCAAGTGTTCATATATATCCTGGGCTTCCTGGCTGCTGTCTAGGAAATACTGTCATTATTTGGCTGTTTTATCTTTGCCTACAGATGCTCTGAGTGGTAGAGTGTTATTACATTCTGAAAAAGAGATCTTTAGGAAGTGCAACCAATGTAACATAACTTTGAGGGCTGTTGTAGTTTTTAAAAATGGAGGATATTGTATCTGCAGGAGAAATAAATCACAAAAAAAACCCCAGCTGAACTGAAAAAATAAAACAAAACATCATCAAAGAAACTTTAAGGACTAAATGATCACTGTTTATTTCCTGATGACAACTATATCTGATGTTGGATCTGATGTTCAAGCAGCCCATCCATACAGATCTGCTCTTTAGTGTAGTGGCTGCAACTATTGTTGCTGTCACTGTGCTGTTGTTTTTATCAACTAGAATTATAATCCAAAACTCCATAACAAATGCAAGTTCTAGAGAAGCCTGCAGTTATTTGTACATTTTCTGAATTTACTATTGTTTGTCACAAAATAGAACTGTCAAACTTTCTCTCATAGTTGAGTAATTGCAGCAGTCTCTAAGAAAACAAATAATATGGCTTAAAATAATTTCTCTACCAAAGATTTGAATGTGAGTGTCCAGGTGGATGTTTTAAACACTGTAGCTGGAAGGGCCAGTCCATCTCCTTGTTTCAGTCTGAGCATAAGTGATGGTGTTTAGCTGCTTATTGCCAAAGGCTTTGAAACCAAACAGATACCAGACTGTTTCCCTGTTGCTCAGAGTTATCCAAGTATTTCTTACAATTGTTTTAGTGGCAGAAGGTTGTAGTAATAAAAATCCACAGAGATGACCCAGGCTGTCTGTCCTACTTCTGGAATATTACAGACTGTCCCACCTGGGCAAGTGAATGATTTAGTTCTGATGGTTTGTAGCAGCACCAGGAATGTCACATAAAAGTAGTTCATATAGATACAGATGTAGATATGCTTGTGTGTGTATATATATACATAAATACACACTTTTGTATACACACATATATACATCTATCTATCTATCTATCTATCTATCTATCTTAAAGGAGGGAGCACTAATTACCTCTGATAATCTGGCTGGAGATCATCCCCACAATGTTCAGCTGTATTCTGTGCCTGATCTAGATGTGCTGTGTTCAAGCTTCCTTTCCAGGACTACAGCAGTTATGCACAGTCAGTTCAGGATAGGGCAGAAATAATTTCCATCCTATGGGTGTTAAGACATGTTGGATGTTCCTGTCTGTGGTAGGGGGTCAGATGAGAGGATCTTCAAAGGTCCCTTCCAATTCAAGCCATTCTATGACTGATCCTATTATCCACCTATTATGCAATCTGAAATGTGAAAGTCAGGGCTAAAATAGAAAAATGGAGAAAGTTTGCATCTCCTGCCAAGATGTTAAATCAGTTACCCAGATTTGGTTCATATTGAATTTAAAGATCTTCTCCCTACATAGAGTGTGATAGTTCTGTGATGCTGCCTGACATACAATACCACATCCTAATGTCAAGGCATTCATTCCAGTAATCTTTGCTTCACATGAGAGCCCTCTTACCTTTCTGACACACACAGTTCTTCCAAGTGAATTAAATCTGGATTGAGAATGTCTCACTGGGGGCACACTCTTCTCATACCAGAGACGAGAGCTTCCAACTTGGGCTGAGGATTCCCAGAGGCATCACTTTTTTCCATGTCAATATAAAAGTAAAATTCTCTTTGTGGGTCGAAAGGAAGATTTTCAAAGGTGAAAATGTCAATTATTTATCTGATTCCAAGTGAACCAAGGTCCTTGAAATGTCTTCTTTTGTAACATTGTCCATTAACAAAAATTAAGACCACATAAAACATTTTATTCTTTGTAGTTGCTTTCATATACTGAATGTAGGGAGAAGATCTTTAAA
>VYZR01045324.1:11256-24265 GCA_013400675.1 Oxylabes madagascariensis
ATTTCTCAGCAAATAAACATATCACATAAAGTTAGTTTCAGCAGATGAACCCAGCAGCTGGCCTTGAAGATCGTGCAAATTGGTCTGTTCTGAGTGACAGTATTAAGGCTGGAAATGTCAAATCTTCTTTTGAGGAACATATTTAGCCTTTTTGTGAATATGTCTCTGTGTGTGCATATAACTTAAAAACACAGATGTGTACACACACATAAAGAAAGCTCAGATTTGTGAGATCTAGGATATGAGGTTGTTTTTTTCTTTTCTTAGTATTCATTTGGCTTCATTATAAATGAATACTTTGCTGTTCCTGACAGTATTGTCTCTGTATAACCTGAGCTGAGCTCTTCCTTGCAACACAAGGTCCCTGTCACTCCTTGATGCCTCTGGTTTGGAGCTAAGCTGGAACACAGCAGCCAGGGGCACATGTCCCTCCTGTTCCGAGCTGCTGCCTCTGTTACCCAAGCCTCTGGCTGTTTGTTTGCTGAGAAATGTTTGATTACTGGTTTGGGGTGAAGGAGAAGGATATTAGCAAGACAACATGGCTTTCAGTCCAGGGAAGACAGAAGATGATGAAGTTGGACAAATTCATCATATTCTGTAGCTCAGTCTTGATACAACCAGAACTGGCCCTTAACAACAAAAAGCCCTGTTTAATGTCTGTTGTTTTCCATTCTTCTCCAAATAGCAGTCTTGATACCCTGCAGGATATCAGCCACAATCTTAAGGACTTGAGAACTCAGATTTTTGTCTCAGTCCTGGGCGATGTATTTGTGCGGTGAGACACTTGACTGCATTAGGGACATCTCTAGAAATTTGAGCATCTTTAGAGATGTCATATCCTGCAGCCAGAATGTGGTGAGTCAGCACCAAGGATAGCAGAAGTTCAGTTGCTTCCTCCTCTTCACTGCAACTGCAGCATGTCACTATATACAGTTCCCTCCCGTTGAGTAACTTCTGATGTCAGTTCTTTTTTTAATATTTATTCAGTTGGAAGCTGTCTGTAATTTTGGACTGCTTATGAGGCTTCTTTTCTTAATATCATCATACTGGGAAATCTGTAGAAATGGTAAAGATACAGGCCTTGGCATAATGCCTTAACTTCCNTCATGTTTTGTTTGTTGTTTTTTGTTAATTGGCATTTCTGCTACGATCTGTCTAATTACACTCCAAAATTAGTTGTTAACCTTTATTTTAAAACTAAAGAAGAAAGTCTCCCAAATCCCCTGCTCCATGCTGTAAATGTTACATTTTTGAAAAGACTCCTATTTCTGCTCCCTTTTCCTTTCCTTCGTTGAAGTTCCTGGGCAAAGCTGCGTGTTTTGATAGTTTAGTGCTGCTGTTAGTGGATTTCTCTCCAGGAAAGCTGCAGACACAGGGATCTCGCTCTTAGGCAGGTTGGAACACAACAAGCCACATGCTGCCTGCTCCAGGAGGGCTGGATTGCAGCCAGTGGTGCTCAGTGGTGAGTCCAGAATGGTGACAGCTCTGATCTTGTGTTCCCAAAGCTCAAGGCAGAGCTTGTTTCATCATGGGAACTTAGGCAGAGTGATAAGAGGACCAAAGAGAGGAAGAACAACGAGGAGCCCAGACTGTTACCTAAAATGATCTTAGACTTTTAGTTGTTAAAATTGTAAAATGGCACGAACGAAATACACCGTGAAAAATGAGAGTACACTATTAAACTGTCTCCTTGTGGTGACCACTTGTGGGCTTCTCTGCATCTCTACAGACAGGCTTGAAATTTGTAAGAAATTTATTTGTGAACTTTATGTAGGCCAAATAATGGTGCGTCCCTGGTGTGGAAGCCCATTCACTCTATGCTAATTTTGGACTTCAGATATTCATTATTGTGTTTCCACGTGTAACAGTTACAGCTTTGTCCTCTCCCATGCTTTTAGTTTTTAAACTGGAGCTGCAGCATACTTTCAAATGCCTATGTTATAGGTTCCATGCAATTTTCACGAAGAGCCCTGTCAATAAAAATGATGAAGATTTAACTCAGTGTTGCCCAGCACTCTGTCCTGCAAGTGTATGGAGGGGAAAGGAGGGGGAGATGAGAATTGCCTCCAAGTCAGCTGGAATAAGCAACATGTCCTTGAATTGACAAAAGGTCAATGTCTGAGAGACAGCACACAATGGTAATAATGAAATATCCCAAGTTAATGCTTGCAGGGTATTAACAGTGAGTGTCTGCTCTGTAATTGCTCAGTCTTGCTACTGATTTTCTTTATGTGAACCTAAATATTTTAGCTGTGTCTGAGACTTAGCAACATTTCCTACTCTTCCACACATCTCCCTCTTGGGACGTTAGTAGCCACAGCATATTGATCATCACCATTTGATTGGGACTTGCCTTTTCTCTCTTGTGCTGCACTTTCTTGTACAGCTTCAGTTGTGTTCATCCAGCAAGTTAATGGTCCAAGCACCCAGTGCAAGCTTCTAGAAGAACCTCCAAGATTTTTACAGATCTCGGGTAATTAGATGACTGCATGTTGCTGTATCCCCAAAACCAAACACGTCTCCTTAACTGGAGATCATGTCTTTGACTGGATGAGAATAACAAGAAAACAAAAGGTAATAACATTAACATTGCAAGGACCTCCCTGTTTACAAGCTGCATTTGGCTATCTTTATTCTTTCATCAGGTCATTTTTCCCAGAAGTGAGTAATAGGTATGTGAATCCCTCAGGTTTTAGTTATAAGAATTAGTAATAGGCAATGAAGGTACCTGATTTCAGAGGGCAGGAGGGGCCTGTCCTAAAGCTGTAATCCTTTATTGAGTCTCACCAGCAACAACTTATTACTCTTTTAAATGCTCATTTAACTCTGGCTGCATCTAATCCTCAACTCAAATCAGGCATTTGTTTGTGTACTGTCTTTCCTGTACACATGTGGGTTACCACAATCTTATCTTTCCATCACACTTCCTGATAGAGACGGACTTAGTTATTAAGCATTTGTAGCATCCTGTATTCTTAATTCCCTTTCCTGTGTTTAGTTATGGTATTGTGTTTTCAAAGAGACTAGTGAAGATAAAAAGATTTGTTCTTCTGTTTTATAAATTGCATGTTTTGTGCTCCCGGTGTGACTTGCTTACTGGTGTGATGCACCTGGAGGACAACAGCTTTTCTTCTTTACCGTTCCAGTTAGCTTCATGGACTAATGTAATTTAACACTAAGGTAATATCTTACATGGTCATAAAGAGATAACATGATTTTGAATCCCCCTTTTCTGGTTTTTATTTTGGAGTGATACTTGTTTTTGCAAACCCTTAGGTGCCAACTTTAGTTCCAATACTTGTATAAAAGTTGAGTGCACTTTGGGTACTTCAGTGTAAAGTCTAACTTCTCCTAGCTCAGATTTAAAACAGTTTGTACCAAGGCAAAGATATGTCCCTTGTTACCTTGTCCCATCTGTGGGCTTCACTATGGTGATGTGTGTCAGTAAGGTGTTGCAGAGTATTGTAGAATTATTTTTTGTCTAGATTCGAGGATCAAATTTTCCACTTGGATATCACCCTTGTATGTAAGGAAATACTTTCCTTAAATTCCTTAATATCCAAAGGCAAGCTCAGACCTATCTAAAATGGGAAGAAGGCAGCTTGCAAACAAGATTGACAAAAGGATTGAGTGTGGAGGTCACAGAAGCCAGATGTTAGTTTTGTAAAGGTTTTTCTGTACTGCCAAAAGGGAAAAGCAGGAGCACAATTGTTTTTATTGAATCTCTCTTTAAAAGGGACTTCTTTTTTGATAACTGATTCTGACACACATTCAAAGTGAAACTCACTGTCTCAACCTCATGGCAGAACAAAGGCCAGCAGAAGTAATTGCTAAATTCCTAAGATTCAAGTATTGGAAAAATCACCAGAGTTAGCAAGGGCAGTACGTTTAATTGCTTTCAAAGGTTATAGGTGCATTTGCTTCTCTGCTTGGAAGGCTGGAATTCAATTTAGAGTGATGCAGGATGTCACCTTGTAAAACTCAGTGCAGATTGCTGATAGGTGTGTGAGGGTGTGGGGTCCTCCAGCTCTGCTCAGAAGGAAAGGAGGCTGTGAACAGCCCATTTGCCTGTAAAAGTCAAGAGAAAGTTGAGCCTGTTGGTTGCAAAATGTACATGTTCAGGTAAAAATCAGCCTGGAAAAGGGAAAGATGGTTGTGTTTTACCTTTCCTTATGGTAATATTTGAGGGTAATGGCTTTAGATAAATCCTTCAGGTACAAAGGACAAAAGATCTCTCAATTTGAGGGGCTTAAGGTAGGAAACAAATGGGAGTGGTGATGGAGGAGTATGGATTGAAGGATTAGGGCGTCTAGTGTCTCTTGCTGTTCAGATGCTGAGATGTTGGTGCCAGCCTCTAGTATTCTCCTCTCTGTTCAGTTACAGCTATAATTCCTGGTTTTCACTTTTTCTCTGCTGGCCATGTTAAATTTCCCTTGTCCTTAAAGAAAAAGAAACAATTTCTTAAATGTCTAGCCATTTTTTTTTCTTCCTTCTTTGTAAAGGTTGTCATTGCCCATAATCTCTCAAGCAGCTGCTGGCTTGTATACATGGCGCCTTGCGAGATGGCTGTAAATTTTTTGCAAGACCACAGCTTTTTCCAGTGAGCTAGAAAAATGTAAATAACTATTCACACAGCAGAATCTTCAAAGATTCTCTGCTAACCCCTGATTTCAGATATTGGAGACTGTCAGTTTTATCATTTATATTTTGTGTATCTGCTTTCAACTTTTCCTTGGTGACCCTCACATTTTTCCCCTAGAACTGTGATTTCCTAAAGGAGGAAACACCTGAGCTATAATTGCCTGTATTTAGAAATATGGTTGCTTGCCCAATTCAACCAACCCTACTTTCTCTGGTATTTTTCCTTTCCTTCCTCTGTCTCCTCAGCTTTGCTATCATCAAGAGTTTTTAAAATGTATTCACATTTCAGGCTTAAATATAAACTTAGATTAGCTACTATTTAATTAAGATAACATCATCAGGATAATTAATTTCCTAAGATGGAACAACTAAGCCCTTGTGATTTACAGCCTGTGCCTTGTGATTTTTTTGTTCTGCCCTGGAAATTCATGCAGGAGCGACATCAGCTTTGAGAGGGCACACTGCAAAATGCCATGTCTGGCCATAGTGCCCCCCAACCTGGCTCACTGGTGGGAGAGATGTGGGGCTGGCTGAGGCTGAAGCCATAGCTGTGGGAAAACTTGGCTACATGGGAAGCAGTGCTTTTCTGGAGCTGCTGCCAGCTCTGAGCTAAAGACTCGTAAATATTGTTATTTTCTACTCCACTTGTGGGGGATAAAAAAAAAAGAAAAACTACCATATATTTCATATATTTTAGCTGTGTTGCTCCCTAAGCTCCTAAAAAGCTCTTTGGATACCTCCATTTTGAGTTCAGTGAGGTAACCTACGCAGGAAAAACAGAACAGCTTTGTATGCATTCTGCAGAGATTTGCTCCTGGCAACCTTTGAAACAACCTATTAAAAGAAATATTTCTGCACTTGTAACTAATTGTGTAGGAAACAGACTTTGGTTAGCAAATGTGTTTTTATGAGGACAAGCTGATTCATGTTTTTCCTTATACTTCATAATCTATGCAGATGAATGTTACTCTTATCCTTCCCATGCGGCTCTTTTAGAAATACTTTATAGTAAAATAAAGTAATTTTTTTTCAAAAGTAACAGTAAATTGACTCAGTGGCTTGAAAATTAGTATTTTATTCTTGAATAAAATGTTGCACAAGGAAATGAAAAATGAAGATCCATAATAAATATAGCAGTTCAGGATTGGCCAATTGAAAGTTTCTGTATTTTGGATCCAAAATATACATTAGCTGTAGGAGAAATGGTTAGACAGATGGATGTTTAGTGTATGTGGATTGGATTTTTTTCTGGAGTTCTTGATTTAGCAGATGTACAGATGAAGTCTGTAAGATAATAGTGCTGAGCCAAGGCAAAGTTGCTGAGTACAGTGCTTTTATTTTTTTTTTTAAACTTATGACTCATGGGTGAATCTAAACTAGAACTATGTTTAATACTAATATGAAATTCAAATGATGGCTTTCATGGCAGACACTGGAAGTACATCTTTGGATGATCTTAAACTAGGCTTTTCTCCTGAATGTTCTATGGTCCTTCAAACAGTAAAGTTTTGCAGTGAAGGAAACTTTAGAACAAACAAAATTGGCACACTGGGCCATATTTTTGGCGTGGTTTTACATAGTCAACAACTTTCTGTATTCGCTCTGTTTGCCACCAGTTCTCCAGTATTCAGTGCCAGTTAAGACTCTTAGCTGCTTTTCCAACCCCTCAGCATGTTCTTGTTTTTCCACTGGGCAAAAGCCTCCCTCTTTAGATGCTGCGTAAACACTTCACCTCTCTGCGCTGCCCTGTCCCCTGCAATGCCATCGTGCCCAGAGGGACAGTGGCTGCACCAGAGTGGCCTTGTTTGCCTTACCCCTGTGTGCCCAGCTGCTTCTGAAGCACTCCTGGCTGAGCAGAGTGCTGTTCTGTGTGCTGCTCAGCTGTGGTCGCTCTGGATCACCCCGATGCTGCGGCATACTCGTTCTTTGCAGGAAGGGAGTAAGGGAAGCTCATCCCAGCAGCTAAGCTAAAACAAGGCCAGGACTGAAACCCCAGCTGCTCTGCAGCTTTTCCCGCATGGTCCATTCACCTAAAACTTGACGGGCTTCTTAGACAATCCTGATGCATTCTGGAATGTGCTGTGCAGGCTCCATCGATGCCTTTGAGGAGGAGGTGAGGTCTGTAACGTTACCAGAGCCCTGCCAGAGCAGTCAGCGTAATGGCTTTATTGAAGTCATTCAGGTGCCTGAGCAGAGCTGTTTCCAAGCAGGTATTGGCAGACTTCAAGGACAAGATCCGAGCATATCCTGAGCCCTTGCAATCAGTGACTTGAGCTGGTAACTACTTAACAGCAAGTTAGGGAGTTTCTGGTTGGTGTTTTTTGTTTTTGTTTTGTTTTTTGGTTGTTGTTGTTTTTGGTTTTGTTTTGTTTTCTGGGGGGTTTGTTTTTGTTTGTTTGTTGGTTTGGTTTGGTTTTTTTGGGTTTTTTTGCAGCAAAAGGCTGCAACTCCTCCTCCTTTCCATCCCCCCCCANAGTTTCTGGTTGGTGTTTTTTGTTTTTGTTTTGTTTTTTGGTTGTTGTTGTTTTTGGTTTTGTTTTGTTTTCTGGGGGGTTTGTTTTTGTTTGTTTGTTGGTTTGGTTTGGTTTTTTGGGTTTTTTTGCAACAAAAGGCTGCAACTCCTCCTCCTTTCCATCCCCCCCCACCCCCCCACTCTGAGTCCTGTGAGAAGAGTTTGGAGGTATGGATGCCTGCCTGCAGTCCCTGCAAAAGGCAGCAGTGGATAGGCTTCAGCTAGGAGCACCTCGGGCTGTGTTTGTGCCTGATGTCTTTGGCATTAGCTAAGAGCAGGGGACGTGTAAAGGGCCACAGTTTGCTTCACACCGAGGGTTGCTTCTGAGGCAGGGAGGTAGAAAGGGGGGAGAGAGCTTTCCACGAAGATGCTTCCTTGGGCTAAACAAATGCTGTCCTGTGTACTTCCCAGCTGAGGCTTAAAATAGAGATAATAAATTGATACATGTTGTGTTTTGTTTTTGAGCCTGTCTTCAGTCTCCAGATTGGCTTTTAAGTATCTTGTTGCTATGGAGAAAGACCAACTCTCGCTATGCAGTGGGTGAGGAGAGCGGCGCTCCTCACAGCATGGTGCTGTGCTGCCTCTTCATCCTGCAGGTTTTTTTCCCAAGGAAGTACTGCTGTTGCTGGTATGCGGCCGTTTGATCTTGTCTGTTCTCGTGATTGATTTCCTCCCCCCTTTTCCTCGTGCCCTTTATGAATGTGCTTTCACCATCTCTGATTTTTATCTCCTCCGCCTTTTTTCTCAACGAGTGCTCCCTTCACTTCCAAACGAAAATTAGACTGTTTGCAAAGACTCATCTTCTCTCTCCCAGATACTTTTCTGTATTTGTGGTCAGTGGGAGATACCGGATTTGCAGTGGGCACAGGAGAATATTTTGCTACCAATGCATCTGTTTCTCTTCCTTTATTATTTTTTTGGAAGTAAAAATGAGCCCGCACTCTGGGTCTACACACATAGCAGAGACAAGGGGTGTTTCTGGAGGTTGCAGCAGCATTACACATCTGCTGGCTCCTTGGAGCGGCAGCGTGTGTGTCTTGACAGCCCGGCATGTCAAGAGCTGAACATGTCTGGTGTTCGGGTAGCTTTGCCCCGTGTTTCCCTCACCTTGGGCTCCGTGCCCAGGCAGTGCAGGCTGCAATGCAGTTTGCTCACAGGTCATCTCTCCGATGATGACATGATGTCTGTGCTTGGGGGAGCGAGGAGAAAGGCCAGGCCGAGGCAGTGGCAGGGAATACAAATGCACAGCCCGATGTACCCCCGTCCTTGGAATGTCAGGGGACGCAGCAGCTTGTTCAGCGCTGCTGTGTCATAGCCCCGGAGCTGTACATTCAAATGCATTTCTGAAGCTGTATTACTGAGAGCTTTTGTTTTTATGCTTTTCCTCCCCTGCTGCTAACTGGAGAACCGGTTAGGAAAATAAGAATGGTATTTTAATTGGAAATACACAAATGAGCAGGGAAAACTTGGAATGAACCAGAGGAAAAGCAAATTTACCTCCTTTGCTGGTGGTTGCTTGATATCTAGAAACTGTTCCAGTTATTTTGAAAGGGCTCAGCTCCCACTGGGACTCTGAAGTGAACAGGCCGTTTTTTCAAGGCCATCTGCTGAGCTTCTGGGTGCTGCTCATTTCTGGAGACCTCTGTAAAAATCTTCTTGTCTACTTCTTTTATCAATGAGAATGCCATGTGCATACCAGATTGACCCAATTTTTTCTCTCGGTTTCCCTTTAATTTGCTATATTAAATTGAATCTGTCTCCATTTTGTGAATTATCTCTGATCCCCTGCAGTGTGAAGGAGGGCTGCTCATCTGCTGCTGCTGCTCCGAGCTGATACTGCATTGTTAAACTGCTTCTTGCTCACAGCCAGTCCTGTGTGTGTCTCTCCAGCCGGGGAGGTCTGAGTGTGTTGCTGCTCTGCCCCTAATCCTGCAGTGTCCATGGTTGTCTGCCTACGCTTGGGTGGCCTCATCCCCTTTGGCTTTGGCAGTCTCTGATGGTGTTTCTTAGTGTAGCCCAGAAAGCAGTTCCAAGAACAAGGCTGGATTTACCTTAGGGGAATGCAGCAATGTGTGGAGGGCAGGCCAGTGCTTGAGGCAGTGACATATCGTGTGTTAGAGGGCTGCCTTCTGGAGAAACACGATCCAGTTCCTCTGGTGGGCTCCACCTGGCCTGAGCCTCTTGGCAACCCAGCCCTTGTGTCAGTGTGAAGTGCAGTGCCTTTCTTGCTGTATTAACAAGGAAGTGGATTCCCAATCGCTAATTATCAGCTTTGCCATCATTATTCAAAGTACTGAATAACAGGCTGTTGAGAACACAGGGCAAGACAGTTTCTGGTATTCCCATCAGGGGCCCTTTTGGTACTACCAAAAGAGAAATACCGATAGTGCTGTTCTGATGTGACCTTTAGGTCGCAATAGATTGGGACTGCTTGAAGTGTTGGCTGTCATGGGTCTGTTTGCTGTCATGGAAGTGTTCGCTATCATCTTGGGAGCTGAGAGCTCAGTGATCAAGTGTGTAACTTGGCAGAACAATCTCAGAGGCTTTTCCAGGATTCTCTGCTTGTGTCTCCATGCCGACACTTCTGTTGCTGGGCTACTTTTTTTGGGAAACAAGCTTCTTTTTCCTGAAACAGTTACCTTCAGTGATACCTCCATGAGCAAAGTCCTCTACCATGCTCTCTTTATGAGGCTGGAAAGGGAGAAGAGGAGAACTTCAAAATTCAGCGTTCAAATAGTAGTTGCTTGAAAAGGAACTGTGTGCCTAGAAAAATTTTCATTCTAATGTTTATGAGCACATTTAAAGGTTTCAGAACCAGCCTTAGAAAAAAATGCATATGTATACATAGCATAAAAATAATTGGTGTATTTCTGTAAAAACAGGAATCTGCTTATCTGCTGAAGGGAATTACAGAATGCAAATGCTACATCATCATCATCTCTACTGGCAAGATCAACCCAAGCATGAAGCTAGAGGTTGTCAGGATCTCTTGTTTCTGGGAAAAAAATTGACTCAATAGATTAGCCTAAAATCTCACAAATAACACAGATGTGAAGAATTTCTGGTTTCTTTTAAGGCAAATAAGATGTTATACCAAAGAGTAATGGTTTGATATGTCCATATTTTGATTTAAACCTCTATGTACGTGTTTTGTATATGCGTGTATATATGTAGGAGTGAGCAGGTTATCCCTTTTGAACTTTTTCCTTTTCCTGTTGGAGATGACAGAAATTTTTCTTACTGTGTTTTGCAGGTCACAGTCCCAAGTCCTTCACTGGGACTTCACGTTATGATCATGTAGTGATGGGTTGGACATGAAGATTTTTTTTTTCTCTCGGTATCAGAGCTTAAGCAGTACGGTCATGAAGGGCTCAGTGTGTTGTTTAAGATCTTGGAAATGGATTAAATACCAAGGCCAGAGCTTACCCACTCATATATGCTTAGACCAGTTAAGCTGTGGAAAGCAAACTGCATCCTACCACATGGCAGAGTTTTGGATCGTTCCTCTGTAGGACCCCAGGAGACAATCCTTTCAGCCTTTCAAAATGGTTCCCCGGTCCTGTTTAACTCACTTAACCGTTAGGCACTGCACTGAATGAAGGACAAATGGCTTATTTTGACAAGGACTGTAACCTTTGTTTCAGTAGTTTTTTTCATCCTCTCAAAATACCTTGTAAACACATGCAGTAAGACACATTTACAGACTTGCGAGTTTGTAAAATTGCAATTATTTAGCAAACTGATACGATGTGAGCTGCAGCAGTTTCATCAGTGGGAAGCCTGTAGCTGGGAGAAGGAAGAGGAGGAAAAGACCTTGAAGGACTACCATTTAGAGGTTCTGTGCTGGTACATTTTGAGGCCATAACCTGATGGCTCAGCAGCCAGCAAGGCTTAGTCCCTCACTCCGTGGTCTCTGTGTCAGCAGGGTGTTTAATATGACAGTGCTTTTTGTGATACGAGCTGCTGACTTCTGGGACTACCAAACAGATGGTGACTACGTGAGAACACATGTAAGTGGCTGACACTGTAGATCTTGTTATCCCCAGCTGTCACGCTGCTCAGGATGCAGTATTTAAGGCTGGAATCAGTATAAAGGGCCCTATCATCAAGAAAGAAAGGAAAAATAACCACCCCCAAATCAAACCCAAACACATCGAGACCTTGTGGTTCTGATGCCCTGAGCTACAGGGAGCTTGTGAAGTCTCCCAGTTTGACAGGTCTGCCAAATTGTAGAAAAGGCAAAAATAACACTGCAGAGCAAATTTCCTGCATGGAGTCAAGTGGTACGGTACTATAGCAATTTTCAAGCAGTAAGTGTGGATCTGTGTGAAAAGAGGACTTTGGAAATAAAAATGAGGACCAGGGGGCCCAATGTATAAAAGTAAAGCAGTTTGCTATTTCTTACATCTTCCAGTAAGGACAAAGAAAATGAGAGTATGATGTCTCCTTGTGAGTGTTTAAAAGCTGCACCGTAATGTTGGATTCTCTTTGGCAATCTTTTCTTACTCAAGTGACTGAAATCTGTCAAGTTCCAATAGACAGAAACAGAACCTGATTTCAGAGTGTGTTGTCGACCTTTTTCTGGGATGGATCTCGGAAACGTCAGCCTTCTGACGTTTGTTCTTGTATCAGCGTATCTGCAGCTTGTGGAAATTTAAATATTAAAGCATAATGTCTGAATCATAGCAACCCTTCAGTGTCCAATGAGAAAGCCAATCTGTCTCATTCACATGGTACGTTTTACTCCATCTGCAGAAAGTAGCTTTATGTGTGCTTTTTAAAGTAAAGGAAAAAAGTCCTGAAAATCCAACCCTTTTTGAAAATTACACCATTTTGGAGCTGGCTAGTGCACAGGATTTTTTGGAGACTGACATTGAGTTTCTCAGCAAAGAATGAGGATTGTTGTCTGGAGAGAAGTGCAAGTGGAGGAAAAATAAGATCATACAAGTTTGGAAAAATGGGAAATTTGGTTTACATGAACAAGCCATAAGCTGCCTCAGAGTACCCAGTTGCATCCAGCAGTCTCTCTGGGTATTGTGCCTGGTAAAAAGTGTAAGGATAGCAGTGCAGAAATGTCAAGGCATGGGAGTAGTTGTAGTAGTAGGCGCTCAAGCAGAGAGGTTAAGCAGACAGTCTCCGGAGGTCCAGACTAAATTATTCCATGTCCTGAAGCTGTTCTTGCCTGGGATCCATGAAAGTTCTGAACAATAAGCTGGGTTTAAAATATAGAAATGGAATAAAGGAGAGTAGTGAGGCCATACTGGCTTTTAGGCAATAAAAGTGATATGAATTAGCTGGAGTGTCACGACTAAAAGGAACCTTTGTGAGGAAGGGAGGCTGGAGACACTGTACTTCAAATGTCACTATGTCTTTCCCACTTTCCCATAAGCTGTTTGTCTCCAAAATTTTTGAGAGACAGATGCCTGGGTGGAACGACATTTGGAAATAGTTTGGTAGCCAGTGGAGATGCCCAGGCAGCAGCTCAACCCTTAAAAAGTAACAGGGATAAAGCACTGTCATATTGACCTTCTGAGCCAAGGGGAACTACTGTGCTGCTGAGATCCTGGTTTTTATTGCTGAAGGGATAAGTGAACACGCTTATTTAGCAAAATAATCACAAATTTGGTTGTATATTGCACTGCTGATGAAACTGAATAATGATTTTGTTCAGGTTATTTTTGCGTGGTGGGAGAAGGGATAATGTGCGTGTACTTTGTGCGAACCTTTCCAGACAGTGTGTGACTGTCCTGACCTGCTGTCCTTGGTTGTATCCTAAGAGAGGGTGGTTAAATAATGCTGGAGTTGTATGACAGGAGTTTTGTAATGTGAGTAAATATCATTTGGTTAGCTGTAAGC
>VYZR01045332.1:6880-21883 GCA_013400675.1 Oxylabes madagascariensis
CCATTTCAGGAATAACAATGACAGGCTTGGGTGAGAGTCATTGCAGTCCTCTAAACCAGATACATGTTTATCAGAGGATTGCATGTGGAAATCAAAGAATAACGACACGAGCTAGATTTGGTAGGGTTTTTTTTAAAGAACAGCCTATTCTTCTGTGTAAAAAAGCTAACAGAGGAAAAATATTGTGAAAAATTCATGGCAGAGCAATCAGACCATCCTATATCAAAATCCAATACGTTTGTCTCATTAATGGAAGAAATAGAAATAAGATATTTGGAATGGCCAATCAAAATAAGACTACCTTCTGAAATTACATTTTTCTGTATAAATATGAAGTAACTTTTTCTCCTCTCTAGAGGCAGTTATATAAAACTATCTATAAAAACATGAAGCTAGTGACCTGTTTGTAGGAGCCAGTTCCTGGAAGTAGCATACACATTAGGTACTGTACTGAGACATGCTGAGAATTCTGAAGGGTTCCAGAGGGAGGAGAGGGAGCTAAGATATGCTGCCTCTTGAGGGAAGCAGGCCATTTCTCCATTNTTTGCACAATTTAGCCTCACATTTTCTTGTAAGTATTCTGTTCTGTCATTGCAAGTGATGCCAAAGATATTTCTAACTCTTGAGTCTCTGCAGAAGCATGCAGATTAGGTCTGATAAATGGATCTCACCTCTATGAAGCTCCATGGCTGATCAACTGCTAAACATACAGGCTTCAAGATCTGGGTACTAGAAAATGTCATGTAAAGTGAAACTCATTATTGTTAAAGATCTTGGTGTACAAACCCTCACATCTTTTGAGCTCTGCTTCCATATAGCCAAAGCTAAATCAGCCACTTGGGAATTTGTAGGAGATCCTATCAAAAACAATCTTTGCGTAAGTATTCATTGAAGGATCCTAAAATTACAGTTAGCTTAAGTCCTATGCATAAACTCATCACGATAACAACAGTTGATAACAATTGTTAGCAATGATAACAATTATTGCATGTATTACATATAAGTGCAGAAAAATCAAAAGCAGCCTGGCAATGTACTTAGAATAATGAACAATCATTTCTGATTTCTTTTAAGAGGTAGGATAAAAGTAGAGCATGAGTACTATGTGCTGCTTTTCATCCTGGCAGTCTTAGATTTTCTACATTATTGTTCCAACTGTCAAAATCATCTCCCTCGGTTCAAATGTACTTGTCAGAGTGACTGAAGGGTTAAAACAAGAGAAGCATAAAAGACAATCAGATAGTAGTACAGTGTGCTTAATTGGAGTGCTTGGTAAGTTACTCTCTCTACCATTTCTACTGGCCCTACTTGCTGGAGGGCTAGCTTTTAGATATCAATGTACTCAATATACTGTAAGTCACTTCTTGGCAAATCTAGTATGGTCAGCAATCACAAATACAGTAATTAGCAGTGAGTGTACAGATCTTCACAGTGCTGACCACACTCATGCTCCTCAAGGCCATTGTTTCTTTGGCTGGAGGGGGGAAACTGGAAATGAAGCAACAATTATTTTTCTCATAGAAGAAAGGCTGGGCCTCAGAAAATTTGAATCAGATGAGAACTGTCTTTCCAGTATAAGGTAGTGCAGCAACTGGTGCTAAGAATCATAATGTGGAGAAAGGGAAAAAAAAATCTTGAATTTGTGAAAGGATTTTCAAATATATTCCTGCCAAAATCATAGGATAGCTTATTGTGCTTTAGAAGCTTCCACCTTACATTTTTGCTTAGGCTTTTTCTTTCTCTGCTGTGGGTCATGCCATAGAACTGTGACATCCCATGCCAGGCTTCCATGAGGCTATACCTGAAAGTAGCGTGCATTCTTGCAGTGTGCCCACAGAAATCTGCCTCCCTGCCTTGAAATAACTTCAGCAAAGAAATCAAATACAAAGAGCCAAGATACTGCATGTGCAATAATGATACGTTGCTCTTGTTAATAATACTGTTACTAAATATGGATGGCACTTAGCACAAGATAAGGGGATAAGTACAATGCCTTGATCATTGTGCAACCTGAGAAATGAACACTTGATTAAGTTACAGTAAGTTTCAAAATCACTCCCACATCAGCCAAGTTATCACTATCCTGTAGGTACTCTCAAAGAGTCTTAGAGAAGCTGATCTGTATTGATTTACGACTTGAACTCATATTTGGGGTAAACTAAGGTATTCAGTTGCCTCAGGTTAGCTAATGGGCAATTTCTTAGAGTGCTATGATGATTCACATTGAAAAATCATAATATCAACTCTAATTTACAAACTAGAAAGATTCTATTAAAAATGTAAAGGTAGGCTGAGTAATTTACATTCCTAGAATACTTATACTCAAAACTAAGATAAGCAGAAAAAAAAGATCTCATAAAAACATTTAAATTGGCCTGATGTATATCAATCAAGCCATTGTTAATATATGATATTGAGTCACTGACATCAACTGAGCTCATTATTTTCAATTACACCCATTAATGTGCAGTATTAGCACACATTGAAACTGTGGTAAGAAGTTAGTATTTTGATTTGCTAGCTACTTTGCGGATGTTGTATAAAAATAGAATAAATAATGCAGATTGGTAAAATAAATGCTATTTAGTAAATCCTGGACTCAAAAGAAATAAAATTTTTAAAAACTGTGAAGATGACAAAGCATTGGAATAGGTTGCTCAGAGAAGATGTGGGTGCCCCATCCTTTGGAAGTGTTAAAGACCAGCTTGGATGGGGCTTTGAGCAACCTGGTCTAGTGAAAGGTTCCCTGCCTACGGCAGAGCAGTTGGAATTAAATTATCCTGAAGGTCCCTCCCCACTCAAACCATTCTATAATTCTATGAAAAACTGAGTAAAAGTCATTAGAATATCAAAAGACAAACTCCACAGAGGGTCTTAATCACTAATATGAGGGCAAAGGATTACTCTGCTGGAACCTCACCTCTAGGCACCATGTCTTCCTCATGAGAGAACCCCAAGTATATACTAGTCTGCCTTGGGGCAAACTCAACAACATTTTAATATTGGTCATCTCAAAGAATACATGAATATAGAAAGTCTATATCCATTTGTGTTAAGTGAAAGATATGATCTAATGAGTGCTGCTAGAGCATTTCAACAGAACACAAAATAAATGTAGTTTCTCCCTGGTGTTAAAGCACTATGCAGCCAGGACATTAGCCCTTTGGCGGAGAGATTCAAATCCGTATCCTCATTTTTCTGGTATCCTAAACATAGCGCGTGTCCTCAGCCTCTCCTCTTGAAGTTGACTAAGTTTGTATGACATGCATAGGCAGTCTTCTCTTGGGGAAGTGAAACACGTGAAAATGTAATCTGGTAACCTGGACATTTATTTAGGAAAGGAAAAGGCTAAGATTCAGTTCTTCTGCCAAGATTTATTTTTTTCTTAAGAACCATAATTATCTGTTAAAATAAAAAATGTTCTTTCCACATGAGTTCTCAAACTTCTAGATGCGCCTCACTGAGCCAAGGTATCCTCAATTCTTTTCTGTGCAGTGAAAATATTTTCATGGGAAGCACAAACCACAGCACAACTCTCAGCCTGAGATTAATGGTTAGAATAACTTCTATGGGAATGAGAAATATAGATATAAATCTATAATGGCAAAAAGAAATTGCATTTGGAATATTCTGCGACTAATCCACTTTGTGTAAAGATTACACTATTACTCCCTCCTCTTCTGGTAACAATCCTCTAAAAAGTGCCCTTGACTGGCTTTCTGTAAAGAAAGCATTCAGGCATCCTGATTCAGGGGAAGTTTCTGTAACTGATTTGTAGAAAAGGTTTGTGATTCTCTGATGTTCTGAGAGACCAATATATTCTCTTATTGCTGCCTCCTGGACGTGACCCATTCAGTCTACTGCTGTTTGTGTCTGTTCAGAGGCATCTGATGCTCCCTACACAAATGCAGGGAGTCTGATGCCTGGGGAGAGTCTACTCATTGTAGCACTTGAACCCTTTAACAGGACTTGCTCTAAATGTCCAAATCACTTTGAAAATAAGATTTTGATGCCTGAGCCACCCAGATGGATTAACATTTTATAACCGCTAAATCCTATGTTTAAAAAATTTACTTCACTATCCATCAAGCTCCACAGGACACTGTTGCTGCTCTCTGTAGAGAGTGGTCAAAAGGTTTTGCTTTTTTATCCAGTAAGTTAACTTTTAAATGTGTATGAAAAGGTAACAATTTGGTAAGCATACTTTTCCCTCTGGAATCTCACCTTTGTACTTTGCAACTGTTTGGTATCTGACCCAGTCTGTCATATGATACCCAGTGAAATTCTGTTATCTTAATAAAACCTATAAGGGAAAATAGACAAGGTCATAGTAGTATTTTCTGAAAGCAATCAATAGCTCCAGTTCAAGCATTTTAGGGTAGGATTTTTCACTCTCAAACTGAAAAGTTACACATATCATATGAATACAGTATATCTGAAACTGCTGGAATTGTTTTCAACAACAGGATCAGTTGAGAAAATTTAGAAATAATTTAAATGATTTCTAAAATAAAAATTCATGTCTGGATAGATCACACAAAACACACAGCGAATCTTTGTTGGTGATCAATCATGTTTTGGAAATTATGGAAATTCTGACATGCAGAAGTGCTGTGAGATTTTTATTACCTTCTGGTCCCCAAACAAACCTGTGGTGATACCTTTGCTTTTATGAGTTAGAAGAGCACAAGGACCTTGCTAGGCAAAGCGAAGTTAATAAATATACTATGGTTTTACAATTTTTTCAGCTGCTCATTTCTTTAAGAATATTAACCAAAAAGCCAGGAAAGCTATCCCATAAACAGATCTCTTCACTTGAAATCTGGTATTTTATTTGTGCTGTCTTGCCACAGAAAACAATTTATCAGCTTTCTTTTTTAATTAAATATGGTTGATGAGCATGATCTGAAAGTCATTTGCCTTTTTTTATATGAATAGCTAAGGCAGATCTCTAAACCTGTGTGTTTCGAGCAGCAAATATTTAATAAGCTGCCTAACACAGGTGATATTCTCAAGACATTTATAAAGAAAAAAAATGTTTTGCTTGACTTCAATGTTAACAGAATAAATACATTGAGAAAGAAATGGTAAACAGAAAAGATTATGCCTTTTCTTGACGCAGCTATAACACCCTGCATCAAGTAAATGTACTTATTTCCTTCTTTTCAAGAAATAGCTTTTGCTGTCAGTGTTCCATATAAACTGTTCTGCAAGATGTTAACCTGGATTTCTTTTTGGTTCAGAAAAGGACTACTTATTATCTAATCAGAAAATTTAAAATGCACTTTTTTTATGCTTGAGAAAGATAATTTCAAAAACTCCAGTTGTATCTATGCTAAAGTCAAAAGCAAAGCTGACTATTTAGAAATCAGGTTCTTGTCTTTCACAGCAGTCACACCTGCAGGCACCCGGGGGCTCTGCAAGTCAGAGCAGGGAGGGAGGAAATGAGCCTCCCTGGCTGCTGGTGCCCCACTGGCCTCTGCCTGCCAGCCCTGCACCAGCCTTACCACTGGGCTCAGGGTGTTGTGCGGCCATGGCTGGCAGTGCTGCCTCTGCCCACTTCACAGGCTTTGGAGGTACTGCCCTGCACTCCTGAACCAGCAGGGTAGCACCCTCTTTGCTGAAAACAAGGTGAGGACCTAAATGGAACAAGTTCCCAACTCTGTATCTTGCAACAATTTCTGCCTTAACCTTGCAGCACCTAAACTGTATGATGCTTGAGCTTTTTCCAATGACTTCCATATATCAAGTGTAAAAAGTCTTTATAGGATGCTTTACAGTCCCAAACCTTCCATGGAATCTGACCAGATCAGTAGGACACTGTTATTTTCTCCCAAATCAACTGCATCAGGTTTGAACTGTTTTCATCTAAGTGAAACAAGCCCTAAAAGAGATCTGTGTCCCCTGACCCTACCTGTGTTTATATTCAGAATTGACATGAGATGAGACAGACACAGAAAATGCTCTTGACCCAAGTTTCTGGGAGTTCCTTGCATTCAGACAGTATCTTTTCCTATGGACAGTGAATTCCTTAATAGTGGCCACAACAGCTACGGTAGGTGAGTCAGTTCAGAACCATTACTGAAATAAGGCCATAAATATCTTCCTTGACTCATGTTCTCATTGCATAAGTCACGCTGAATAGTTGCTTAGACCAGAAGATCAGTAGCCTTTCACATGAGCCTCAACTATATAAAGAATAAGATAATGGTTTGGGAGCAGGATCTACAGTTACCACCAGACTGGACCTTACGTGCTATCAGAGCAAAGAATGGTCAACCTTGGAGTGAGATTTCATGCAATTTGGCATATAGGCGTAGTCGCTGAATGTACATTGTACGGAAAAGCCAATGTTGCCTGCCTCTATTTTGGCTAGTAAGAAGCGCTACCTGACGTAGGCACTTTCTGGTCTGCTCCCTCTGTCCTTACAGATGTAGGTGCTGAAGCAATGAGGGTACTGGATCTGTAAGTGCATTGCACTGAACAGAGTGAGAAACAGGTAAGATCCTCAGTGTTATAAAACCTTAAAATTCATAATTGCATGTCTTATGGTTTAGGAAGACAAGAGGATAGCTAGGAAGGTGTGGAAGTAGTAGATCTAGTAGTAAAGAAGGATCTCCTTCACACAGGGCTTAGGGAAGCACTTCTAGAGGAGAAAGGGATAGATATTGTATCTACAACCTATTGTATCTATTATGTCTACAAACACCCTGCCTAATGCCTATTTATGATTTTATTCCAAGATGCCTAGGTTTTCCCCCAACAAGAAATAAAGCTCACAGACTTGTAGTTTCGGGTTTTGTTACCAGATGTTTGGAAGTTAGACACCAGGGCTCCTAGTGCTGTAGTAGCAAAGTCTGGTTTTGGATATAGCCCTAGCTGTGAGAGTGAATGTACGTATGAAACAAAAGATTAAATATATGAACTTAAAAGGTCTGAGTCATACAGAAAAGAAACTTTCCATAACTAGGGGGAAATGCTGATCTTCTGAGAACAATTCTATTTCCTAGAAGACCTCAGAGCATAAGAAAGTCATAATGAATAAGGAATATTTTAATCAAAAAATAACCATTTCAGTCAATTTTTTTTAATTTTGTTTTCCTCATTTTTCTCACATAAAACCAAATGTCTACTGAACTTATTTATGCATATATTATTTAATTATTTTTCCTCAAAAATGAATATGTACTTTTTGATCTGAAACTCAGATAGTGAGGAAGGAATATAAAGATTCCCTTAAGAACTTAATCTAATCTTTATTAGATTTAAGTAGAGCTCTGTGAAATCAGTGACTAAGGTTAAGCACTGAATAAAAGGAGAATAAGAATTTTCTATTTCTAAGCTTATATATATGGTTAAAAAAGGTAATCACCTAGGTTTTCTAGGTTTTTTCACGATGATTTCTCATGTTAAGCAAAACCCTTATACCTATAAAGGAATAATGTAGCTCATTATATAAAATATTGACTTGCGACTCAAAATATGAACCCTAGATCAAAATTTAGACATATACCTTCTTTGGATAAATTATTGTGTTCTTTGTGTCTGTTTTTTCCCCTTGCCTGTATAGTTGACCTTTTTTATTATAAGCCCCTTGGCACAGAAAGGTTCTCTCTCCCAATAGTATTAGCCTAAGAGAATAGTACCTTAATTTTGACTAGAATACCTGGGTCCTGTTGTAATAAAAACATCATATATTTTCCTGGTTTACAGTAAAAAACCCTGAGGTTCTGTAACATTCCTCACAGTTACTGGGACCTTACATCCTTTGTTTCCATACAATGAATCCCAACATGAAAATGTTTTCTGCATTCTAAAATATCTTTGCGTCTTGATATTTTAAAATGCTGCTTTCCTCTGGGCTGATGGCTTCAGTTCACATCCTTAATAATTCCCAATTAATTTTCTTGTTTAGTATACTATTTTATTTAGTGAATAGTTGGTACTACGGTTTTGTCTTTCTATATTAATTATTCTGCATTTTCCCG
Source organism: Oxylabes madagascariensis (assembly GCA_013400675.1). Taxonomy (NCBI): domain Eukaryota; kingdom Metazoa; phylum Chordata; class Aves; order Passeriformes; family Timaliidae; genus Oxylabes; species Oxylabes madagascariensis. The sequence continues at coordinate 14,869 of VYZR01045332.1, forward strand.
GAAAAAATCTGGGGTTTTCTTCTAAACAAGTTGTATAGACCACACAACACCTTTTGAACATGAACATATTGCTCTGCACTTCTTGCTATGCTTTTAGATTCCACACGAGCTACAAATTCTACCCTCCCTCCCCACCACTTACATTCAGACACACATAATCATGAATAACAGAAGACCCAACACTGAATCCTCAGAAACTGTGTCCAGATTTTCCCTTTGTAGCCTAGTTAAGTTAGTTTTCCATCCCACAGTTTCTTTACTTTCATGATGATTTCTCTTAGCCATTAATCTCAGATGTGGTGCCTTGTCAAAGCTTACAAGTAGATTACATCCATTGAGTTTCCCTTATCTACAGTGGCAGTAAAATCTGCAAACTCCATCAGGTTAGTTAAGCATGACCTCCCCTGACTGAATCTATGCTATTTATCCTTAATCAAACTGATTTTCAAGCTGTTCTTCTACACTTCCTTATGGTAGTTTAATTTTCCCCACAACCTTGTTAAATTCTTTGATGTACAGTTTCTAAATTTTTTTTGAAGATTTACTTCCTTTTAACAATCTGAAAACAATAATTCCTAGATAGATCTAGTTTAAATTGTCTCAGTAAATAGACTTCTGTCCCTCTGGGTTCCTTACTAGCTGTTTAAATACTGATTTTCAAAACTGGTGTTGTTGAAAAAGATCGCAAACATCATAAAATCATGCCTTTTCTTGTTGTGGTGTGTTGATTTTTTTTTTTGTGCCCATTTGTATGTGCCATTTTACTACACATAGTAAAATAGAACGAACTCTTGTTGTCAATATAGAGTTGTAAAATTAAAAATATTTTGGTCACACTAGATTCATGGTGGTGGGGAAGAACTTTCCAGGGTACCCTACTCCTTAGCACATCAAATAGCTATCAAAAGCTTTTCTAAATGCGTTCTCCTGTTTACAGGGAGCCAAAATGCAATGTGTCATCCTGAGGGAAATGGACTTAATAATAAATTTACACATCTGTGTCCTCCAGTCTCGATTACATGACTCCTTGTGTCTTGAGGTGAAAATCCATGTAACGTTGCATTTGATAAGTGAGGGAATAAATACACTGCCAGCACATTACTCCAGTATTTCAGAAAACCCTGGTGAAAGTTCAGGGTCATGGGTTTTTTAAACTTCAGTGGATTAGGGTGAAGTATTCTAGAATACATGGCATCTTGCTGTGTAGCAGGAACTTGCTGGAACTGCTGCACTTATAAACAAAGGGAAAGTTTTTTGCATTATTAGAAAAATGGACAAAATTGGGAGAATAGTGAATGGTAACTATGGTACTGCCTCCACAAGAGGTTCAAATCACTCAATTCTTCCTCTCTCTCTGGGACATATGTGCACACATGTATTTATACCACATTCATTGCCAAGGTAACTGGGCACCGTAAGACTAATGCATGTAAATTTCAAAGGGGAGTGTTATATCTAGACCTAAATTTTATCTCTCAAATATCAATGATGATTCCAGCAGAGGTATGGCAGATATAAATTAAGTGGCAATGCAGACATTTTACTAAAAAAAATATATATTTTGCCTAGGTTTTAAATAAATATGAACCATGGGACAAATTAATCAAGCTTCTTGATAGTAGCTTCCCCTCTTTGTAAGACTGTAGATTTATGTGATGGGCATAACATGGTGGTTGTTAAGTCGCTAGTGATAAAAGCTATTGATTAATTCCAGAAATGAGCTAAAAATAGTTCTTGCAGCACTTATCTTTTAGGTGCTTACTGGCAAATTACACTCAAAGCAGTATTCCAAGTTGACTACTTGCCATTCCACTTTTCACAGAACAATTGAATATTCACTGAGCAAGACAGAAACCCATCCAGAAGCATGACTCTGATGTGATGATTAATGCCCTTCATGTAAGAGGGAAGCAGTAGGTGTCCAGTTCCTGTTCCAGCAGCTTTTTTAATATTTAATATTGATTTCCTTTAAGCAAGGTTTGGAACCAAAATCGTCTACCACTAAAGGAAACTTTAACTGGAAACCTTCATGGCCCCACCAAAGGAGAGAAGGAGAGCCTATGGCAGTCAGAGAATATGCCAGGGGAAAAAAAAAAAAAAAAAGAGGACAAGACAGGCTTTCATTTTCTAAGGAAAGAAGTAGATGAATGTAGATTTTTCACAAGGTAGCTAAGCACTCCAACTGTTAAACTACTCTCTCACTGTGGGAAAGTAAGAGGGCACCACTTCCACCCCCAGAAATATCTTACATAAGGCCAAAGTTGGCAGGTACACTTAAAGACAGCCAAGCTATTTTATTCCTGTGGAAGACCATCTATATTGAAGATTACAATGACTGTTCAATAACAGTCCTATACAAACTGACACAGTATGCAACCATTCTGAGTATGCCAAGAAATATAATTTTAGGCTCAAAGGATATTTTCTAATGAAAAATAGCCTGTGTAAATTTGTCTGGTTTTGGCATTAAAGCAGGTAGTTCCATAAAATCCAAGTACTAGATGTAAATATCTTCACAATAAAAGGAAAACCTGATGCCTAAATTTGTCTGTGTATTTATTTACCAGAATGTCCACATTCATGAAATAAATTAGAAACTCAAGAGTTCAGCACATGTCAGATCTAGCTCTTGAATTTATATATTCCATTATATTGTATTAGAATAATTACCAGGTTTTATTTTCTGAAATTTTCAGGTACATGCACTACGCTGCGTACACTAACCTGTGTTCTTGCCCTTTCTCAAAAGATAAGCAACAGTTTTGTTTGCACAGGAAAAGAGTAATTAATGCCTTCTTTTCCTGAATAGACTCTGTCAGAAATATTCAGAAATTTCTCCTGTATGGAAATGAAACAGAGCCTTTCACAATGAAAGAGAGAGAACAGTTATGGAAGACTTGCTAACATTAAAAGCAGATTGTTTCTTCTATCTCACGCTTTCTTGTTCACAGTGGTCAGCTATGCTCTTGCTGAGTATTTATTTGCATCACTTTGTTCTGTTTTTATGATGCTGATAGGTTTTTCCACTGACACTCTGGAGAGGAAGAGGTGGAATAAAAGGGAAAGCCAGAATTTGTGCATCCCCTATAGCCATCTTAAATGCATGTAGGAAGGCTGCTGTCTTAGGCAACAAGAGAAACAATTCTTTTTCAGACAGCAGCACATTTTTTAACATGAAACTGCAACAGGAAACCTATGGATTTGAGCTCACAGAATATCTTTCATGTTTTAAGTGTTGAGCTAAGTGTCATCCAGGGGCAGAATTTTCAATGGTTTTTGGAGGGGTTGGTTCACAATTTGTTTTAGATCTGGGTCTTGAGAGGGGGCAGATTAATCGATTTATAAGGCTGAAGTGGTTTCAGCATTTGCAGTATAAGGGACCACTTCTTAGACTTTTTCTACCAGAAATTCTTGCAACATTTTCCTAATCTTCACAGAAATTCAATCCTTCACCAGATCCCATCATTTAGATTTGTCACACCAGTTTTCCCACACCAGTTTCCACCCTGCTTTTTCCTTATTGTCCCAGGAAAGAGAACACCATCAAGATATGACTTGTGAGAATTGAAACACTGGGCCACAGAGGGACAAACAGCATATATGGAAGATGAAGCTACTATTTAGTGTACTTTATATTATCTTTGAGGTACTAAACACAGTCCATGGAGGTCAACATCAGTGGGAGAGGTGCTTAGATCATTAAGCACCTGGTTTAATGTATTCATTTCCCACCAGGACCTAAATTTCCAAGCTGTTGTTCTTTCAGAAATCTCTCATAGGGCAAAATGTTGAACATCACTGTCATCCAGATGGTCATCAGGTAAAGTCTTTACTATTTACTGGAAAGAAAACAATAAAATATTATTATGAGAATAAAAACTAGGTAATAGGATTGGAGGATAAATGGAGGTGTCTGTAATGAAACACAGACTGTTATTCTTTTAAGTGCATCAGCAGTACTGACTACAATATCATAATCATTAAAAATTATGAGAAATGCACTTGGGAATCACGCACTAGTATCGATTGAAGTTAGGTACTCTAAATACTTGTATGGATTTTTTGCATTTACATGGGAAAAGTATGCAATTTACAGATTCACATAAATCCTTCCTATCTATCAGATGCAAAGTTGTGTGCTGGGTGAAGTATTTCTGAAGAGTTGGAAGTGCTCAGTGAAATGAGCAGGTAGAAGCTTCAAAACAAGCAAAATGCAGTGTTTTTCCACAGAGCAGGAATTAAATTGTAAAACAGATTGTCAGAAAGTAGTGTGGCAGTCTGAATTATGAATAGGTTCAAGAACAGATTCACGAAGGTTAAATTTGTTGATGGATGTTGAACACAGATGCGACCTCTGGCTAAGAGTTCTCTAAACTGGCCAGAGGCTGCTAAAATGTAAGCCTGTCTATATCCTGCTTCCTGCAATTTTTTTTTCTATGCATTTGCTAATGGCCATTGTCAGAGAGAGGTTATTTTGGTCTGATTTGATGTGACACTTTTTGCATTTTTAAATATGCGAAGACAGAAACTTAACCAAATTCATAGGACATACACAAAATCTGGGCACAGTTTATGTCCCTGACTTAATTCTTCAGGTCTTAAGAGTGCCCTGTGCCCATCTTCAGCCTTTGTGCTGGTTGCCCCCAGTGCAGGAGTCACCACAGAGTAGACCCTGGGCATTTTCTTCCTTGAGAATGTTAAACAACCATGTTGGGAAATAATAAAGAAGATATCTTATACTCATTCAGCAAAAGAGAAAATAGTAGAGTGATTGGAACAAGAAAGATAAGCTCTGCAAAAGGAAAATTTTAAAGAAACAGTAAGGAAAGAAGAAATAGTATTTAATTATGCAAATCTGATAGTGCAAGTCCTGCCAGTCCTACAAGTTAAAAACTGTGGTTTTCAGCATGCCAGCATAAAGCCTGTACCAGCCTACCATGCCCATGAGAGCACCAGCCACTATTTGAGATCACATCAGACCTTCACAGCAGTGGCATCAGAACTTCCACGGAGGACTATTGCCAGCAGATGCTTCAAGTTTTCAGATATACTAGACAGTTCTGCTTAGTAGGACTACATCAGTATTCCTGTGTTACTGGTGGCAAAAAAGGAAGCTGACTGCTTTCCAGTAAAACAAATGCCAGCAATAAATAAATCAGAAAAAATCCTGGATAACGATTGATGGTTACAAAGGAACTAATCTGAGCTACGTTGTCTGTAAAATACAGGGCAGCGTGAAACTCCTGTGGCCTAAGTTTCAGAAGATAAGGGGTTTTGTTTAATATTTGTCATGCAAGAAATAACATTTCCCAGACTTGAGTCTCCTGTCACAAGGCTGTCCACATTGTCCATTTCATCTTTCTGTGTCCATTGAATCATTTATATCATGTGTCCCTATACTCTGGGATATACCATAAAGCAAGTTAATAAATTACACCACACCTATGTCACTGCCTAATAGACTTTAAGAATAAATGTAATCATAGACAAAATATCCTAGAAAAAAAATGAGTGGAAGAAAGCAAATCACAAGAGTAGGTATTGATTTAAAAAGTAGAATAGTCCTGACTGAAAACCCCATTAAATGCTGTCGTATTTTTTTCATACATAGCTTCTTTTTGAAGATATCTTATCTTCTTCAGTGGCACTATTGAATTCATATGTCAATGAAATATAAGAATGATTTCAATCAGCTGTCTATGCTGAATGCTCATCTTTCACCTGACATAGTCTGTCACCACAACGACTCTTTTTTTTTTATATTGGGCAGTGCATTATCCTTCTAGAATCAAAGAGTAGTTTCTTTTTTCAAATGAGTTTTTACCCTCAGAGGACCTGTTTCTCATCCACATTTTGGACAACAGCAACATAACTGAGTGGATCTGAGCAGCAAACTGCTGTTGAGACAGTGCACAAATGCTTCTGATTTACCTGTACCTGCAAATACCAGTGTTATGTGACTGCACCAGGTTGGCTCTGGCTGGATGGGGGTCCCCACCAAAGCTGCTCTATCACTCCCATCCTCATCTGGACATGTGAGAGAAAATATAATGGGAGGTTCATGGATTGAGATAAGGACATGCACAGATCATTCACCAGTTACTGTTACAGGCAAAACAGACTTCACTCAGGGAAATGAGTTTAATTTATTAACAATCAAATCAGAGTATGATAATGAGAAATAAACCCAACTCTTAAAATACCTTCCACCAGTTCCTCCCTTCTCCTAAGGCACAAATTCACCCCTGATATTTCCTCTATATTCTCCCCCTAACAGCGCAGGGGGACAGGGAGTGGGGATTACAGTCAGTTCATCAAAGATTAGTCTTTGCTGTTCCTTCCTCCTGAGGAGGAGGACTCACACTCTTCCCCTGCTCCACCATGTGATCCCTCCCACAGGCAACAGTCCTCCATAAACTTCTCCAATATGAGTCCTTCCCATGAGTTGCACTTCTTCACAAACTGCTCCAGCATGGGTCCCTTCCACAGGATGCAGTTTTTAAGGAACAGGCTGCTCCACCGCGAGTCCCCCCACCCTGGGATCAAAAGTCCTGCCAGCAAACCTGCTCCAGTGAGGACTACTCTCTCCATGGGTCCACAGGTTCTTCCAGAGGAGCCTGCTTCAGTGTGGACTTCCAACGGGGTCACAGCCTGCTTCAGGCATCCACCTGCTCTGGAGGAGGTCTCCTCTCTGCTCCCCCATGGACCTCCATGGGCTGCAGGGACACAGATGCTTCGTCACGGTCTGCACCACATACTGTAGGGGAACTTCTGGAACCTGGAGCACTTCCTACCCCTCCTTCTTCAGTGATTTGGGTGCCTGCAGTTGTTCCTCTCCCACATTCTCACTGCTCTCTCCCAGCTGTAGTTGCCATTGCACAGGTTCTCTTCTTACCTGTGCTCTCTCAGAGGCTCTACCACTGTTGCTGATGGGCTCAACTTTGGCCAGCAGTGGGCCCGTCTTGGAACCAGCTAGCATTGGCTCTACTGGGAGAAGCTTCTAGAAACTTCTCAC
>VYZR01045335.1:9466-20539 GCA_013400675.1 Oxylabes madagascariensis
GATGAATTGGCCTGGACATGCCTTGGCCTTTTAGCCTGCACTTGATGCACTTGATGTACTTGATGTTTGGGTTTATCCTCCCTGAAATTAACAGATAGGACTTTGCCTTGTGCAAAGCATTTATATGTTTATATAAGCTTATTTCCTTTTAGTCCATGGCGGCATGTTTGTACTTTTGCTGTGAGTTGATGTTTGGGTTTATCCTCCCTGAAATTAACAGATAGGACTTTGCCTTGTGCAAAGCATTTATATGTTTANAGTGTTGCTTCTAATAGCTCAAACAGAAATTTAGATTCAAATAACCCCCAAGACAGGACAATTGTGCTGTGAGTGGAGTGGCAGAGTGATGGATGGTGTAAGCAGCGGATGGAAAACCAAACCAACTGAAAAGTTTGGAAACTGCTAAAACCAGGCAAAGCCAACAGCCCTTTGGGGGCTTTTGTTACCAAATCAGAACTACTGACTTAAAGCAGTTATTTCCCCATCACTTCTGTGATGGAGTGGTTGTCCTGTTACAACCTTTGTTGACACAGGAAGATTTATTATGAATATTATACAAACTCTAAAAAATTCCTGTAAGGGGTTATATTTGACACAACATAAGTCAGAACATAGTGCTCATGGAAGTATCTACTGATAATTTTTCTGATACCGATTAAGAAAGGCATGTACTGGGTTTGGTTGTTTAGAAACAGCCCAGGACAGAATGATCCTTGCCCCAGCCCAGCCATACTGTTGTACATTTGCCTGGGATTTTATTCCAATGTTCTGGGAATGCCCATGTGACTCCTGCTCCATGTGGCTGCCACATCTCTGTGCACAGACTCACTTGTGCAGCACTTGAAGACTAATGATGATGATGATGATGATGTGTAAATAGTGCTTATAGTCCAATGTTCCACCAAGACAACATCAGAGCCACCAAAAATCTGACCGAAATATTTTCATATGGGTCGTAGCTGTACCATAATTTTTAAAAAGCAGTTGTTCAGATGCAGCCTTCATTTTTCTTTTATTGTCCCAGCAGTAAAGACTTAACCCTTATATTTAAGCTTGACTTCCAGAAGCTTGGAGTGTTCCCTGCTTCCTCTTGTCTCAGGGAGCTGTGTCCCTGGCAGTTAATGGTCCTCAGGACCTGTGTCTTAGCCTGACTCTGGATGTACTCTAAAGATCCTGATGGAGAGGAGCCATCCCAGCTGCTTTTAATAACACAGCCCTATGCATTCTTACATTTTCATGTTGAAAATATCCTAAGTGGTTGTTCTGCACACTGTTGCTCTGCAAAAAAGAGCACAAAAGCCTGTCTTTGTTTAGAGGAATGCTGCGTAAATCCCAAATCATTGCAGTTAGCACTTTTACCTCACTTCTCTGACTCAAAGTGTGTCACTAGAAGTCAGTGTTGTTAACCTGTCTCTTGGTTATTTACTTCAAAATTCAAACATGGGAATTGAGACATTTTTACTGAAAAATAATAACCAGTACTTTTACCATAANGCAGTCAAACACAAGCCAGCTTGGATAGTGAAAACATCGTAGCTCCTGCAGAGTGAAGTTCAAAGCTTATCTGAATAAGCTCAAAGCCCAACTTAAAGATGGGAAGAGTAAAACTTGAGACAGCTTTAATTCAACTGATTGCAGTCACTTTTATGGAGCAGTATATTCTTTGTAATCAAATACACACGGACACCACTCTGTACATGTGCCCAAGCAGCCAGTTAAAATGTCCTCTTTATTTTTCTTTCCCTCTATTCTGTTACTTAATACTGAGAGTTACATGCTGTTCTGAAAGTCTAAATGGAAAACTACTTTTTTCCCACTGCATCCCTCTCATGCATGACAGTGATGATGCTCCTCAGTTGGGAATTGCAGTTTTCTGGATTGCATTAGTGATAGCTATTTTAGGGTGGCTTAGGGGATAATTATGTTTTCTGTGCTTGAGGAGAAACTGTCATTTTCCACATATTAAAGCAAATTCACTGCTTTTGTGCAGTTAATGATGGATTACTGTTGGTTTTTGTTCAGTCCTCCATGTTTGCTCTTTTCTCTCCTGTGGAACAGTGTGCTGGAGAGAATTTTTTGGACTCCAGCACTGTTTTCAATTACAGACAATCACTTCATCCTCAAAGAAGAGCAGATTTCTCTATTACTATAATTTTTGTTCTTAAAAAATAATGTCTAACTTTTCCACTCTCTCATGGGGGTATCAAAAAATTGAAGTGTGGAAGNTCAGTGTTGTTAACCTGTCTCTTGGTTATTTACTTCAAAATTCAAACATGGGAATTGAGACATTTTTACTGAAAAATAATAACCAGTACTTTTACCATAATCAGCTGGGGTGGAGATTGAGATGAATGTGGCTGAATTGAAATGCAATCCTACCTTCATCCCTGCCAGAAAAATGTAGGAAACTGGTTTTCTGAACTTATTTGTAGACATGTTTACTTAACTGATGGGGAGAGGTGTTTGACTGATAAAGATCAAATAGATCAGATGAAGGCTATACCAAATAGGTGGCTTCGTTTATTTGATTCTGTTCTAGTTAAAATTTGCAGCTGAATTGATTTTTTGTGTATTCTTGAGTTTTCAAATTGCCAGTATGAATTGCATTTACATCATACATTTTTTTCTCCTCAGAGTCCAGAGGAGTTTTTGATACAACGCATTAGGTAAAGCAGATGGCTGCAGCACTGCTGCATGACTGTGACATGATGCTTCTGAGTGTTACTCTTCAGCAGAACTAAGGTGTAAACCTGATGCAGAATATTGTGACTTTTCTTAAAGGTGTGTCCATGCTGCAGTCAAACACAAGCCAGCTTGGATAGTGAAAACATCGTAGCTCTTGCAGAGTGAAGTTCAAAGCTTATCTGAATAAGCTCAAAGCCCAACTTAAAGATGGGAAGAATAAAACTTGAGACAGCTTTAATTCAACTGATTGCAGTCACTTTTATGGANGAAGTGTGGAAGTTCTTGTCAATCACTCTGATTTAGAGAGTGTGTTTTATGTTGTATTGTAGATATATGTGCAAAAGTTTGTTCTTAAATCTCTTTAGTACATTACCTAATTGTTGTTGTCATGCAAGGATTCTTACTCTGAATGCTGTATTGCTACTTTAAACATAGGGCTCCAAATGATTGACATAAGCTAAAAAATCAAAGCTGCTTTTGAAACAGATGCTGTTACTTTCCTGTTTGTTGCTTCACTGGCATTGAAATACTTGGATCTAAAATGTGCAGTCATAAAGATTCTGGACAAAAGCGAATATATCTTGGTATTTTAATCCCAGTGTATGTGTAACTTCTTATGACTTAGTGAAAATCCACAGTATTTTGATTTCATCTTAATGATACATTGAAATGTATTGCTACGCTAAACATTTGGTGCTCATTTAGGATCTTTCTCCTGAACAGCACAAATTATAGTCCCTTATGTGCACAAAGTGTCACATACAGTGGCTAATCCTAATACAATATTCATTTTCTGCTCATTAGGAAGCATTTCTATACCTGTAAATTAAGAAAACTATTTAACGTGATTATTCCCTCTCAGGAGCTTCAATATTTGCACGGTAGGAATTTCTGAAGGGAGAAAACCATGCTGACAGAGAAGTATCTCACTTCAGTGCTTCTTATTGCAGTCCCATAAGTGGGCTACCTCTTGGTTGGTTGCCCTGCATCACACTACAGAAACTAACTCTCCCTGACATTAGGCTGGATAGGTTTTACCCTGGTTTTACTCTGAAAAGTGAAGATTGATTAGAAACTGACTCTATTTCACATGCCCTAATGAAAACAATTTTTACAATGAGCAAACTACTCCTATCGCCTATCTAAGGCTATAGCGCGAAATCATAGCAGGTAATAAATGTTTCCCCACCGTGAATTCAGTGTGGATTCTGCAGCGATGTTATCTGGGGAAGGAAGTGAAATGCTGAAGGCAACAGCATGAAAATGCATGTAGCTATGGCATAAGTCTGATTTGTTTGGAAGAACTATTAATTTCCTTGTTACAAAGCCAAGTAAGAGCAACCCTTTAAAACTGTTGAACCATGAAAGCCATTTCCTTAAGGGTTTTAAATTTGGGAACAGAGTCATGAAATTTATAGCTTTGATGAGATATTCTTTGCCTGCAGTCAGAATGAGAGCTAGATCATTGGTTTCCCAGCATGACACCTATGTATTCTTGTGTGCAGTAGATATCATTAGGCTCATAATAACACAGCTATCATCACATTAACGTCTGAAAGGTTCAGTTTTAATGCTTGGTTTAAGTCTCATTTATACCTACAGCATACAAAGCAGCTGAATAAAAGCAAAAGCTGTATCTTACCTATATTGTGCTACTGTTACGCACTTTAACCAAAAATACAGTCATTTTATGCCTGATCAAATTTTTATTATTTTATTTTTCTTGCCAAGTCATGTTGTTTTGAAAGAGCTGCAGTGATGAACTAATAGCATGCCATGAATGCAGTAGCAGATAATGGTACAGTGAGACCACTTTTTTCTGGTTCATGCCCATAAAGACAGTAGGGAACATCATATACATATTGGCCTAATAATTGTAATTTTCAGTATATTATTGAAAATGTATGTACTATGTCTGCCATCTTATGGTAGAAGAGAAGTGTGTCAGAACAAGATGATAGCACCTCATTTCTTGTATTCTTCCAGGTGAAGCAGTGCAGACTGTCATGTTCTAGCAAAATCCCACAAAGGCACACAAAGGAAGTACAACTGAAAAAAAATTGTGTTTTCACTGTTCTGCTACATATTCTGCAAGTTTCTATTGGAAAAATAAAGTATATCACTTTACAGCATAAAGTTGTGCAGGTTTTACAGTGAATATCATACCATTTGTATCAAATTAAATTTGCAGAGAGAGATACCAAGAGAAAGCATCTTTTGTTCTGCCCTGTGACTGAAAAATTGGAAAGAGTTTGGGAGAAACATTTTTGTTCTCCTAATGGGAAGGAGAAGTCTGGAGAAGCACCAGTGTAGCAAGTCTAATAACTTGTGGCAAATTACTTACTACTTTGATCTGAAAAGTTTTCCCCAGATCAGTGTCAGAGCTTTCATTTCTGTACATGGGAGGGATACCTGCGGGAATTCTGGCAAGAGATAGTCTGCAGATTGGGGCTGTAACATTGAGTTAAAAGCAGCCAATTCCAGTGGCTTGGAAAGAATAAAATAAAAGACAACATGAATCATCAGAAGTTGGGAAGGTTACATGAGACAGTATTCTGCAAGAGCTTAAAACTCTTGTGGAATGAGAACATAATTAGCAGTTGAGGAGATGGCATTTATAAAATACAGAGTATAGCAATAATGTTACCCAGAAGAAAGACTTCAGGATGTTTTCATTTTAGTTGTTAAAATGCTATTTTTTAGTATTTATTTTAAGGATCACTGTCTCAGTCACCAATATCTGATTTTTTTTGACTCAAACTCCAAAATTCAGTTTTAACATCTTGCTGTGAAAGATGTGTAATGAAATAACCTTTTTTTCTTGAATATTTTAGGGATTGGTTGAATTTTTAATGTCTTTATATCTTCTTATATCAGACTCTTTCAAATATTGAATCAGCTGCAGTATTATGAAATGCTTTGTCCCTGAAAAGGAATGCAATATTCATTCATAGTTACTAACTTAATGCCAAGTGGTTATGTGAAAAATGCCTTTTGCAGCCCACGTTTGTTCCATAAAAGTATGTTGGCTCTTTTGTGAATCCAAGCATAGTGTAGGTAATACATGGCATTGCTAAACCCACCCTTTAAGCTGCGTTGCTCATGTTATGGAATTATCTTCAATTGCTAAGTAGCTTGCCTATGTAAATCTGTGGGAAATCACACCATTGATTCCCACTTTTATGATTTGGAGTCAAAACAAAACTGAGACTACCTTTTCTTCCTTGTCGATAAAACCTTTTTTAGACCAGCCAGGGGAATTTTCTCCGTTCAGAGAAGTAGGGTGAGACAGCTGCCAGGAGTACGGGACAGCAGCACAGAGAAAAGACTCCTGTTCTCCAAAGCTTTGTTTTCATTACAGAAGACAACAGCCTGAAAAGCCAGGCTGAGGAAGTGATATAGCTTGGATCATGTTCTTTTAGCACTTCCCTACATATTCAACTGTATTTTTTTTTGGCCTTTGTTAAGACAAAAAGGAATACAAGACTGCATTGCTGAATGCTTAAGTTATTTAGAAAGCCACTGTATTGGGTTTGCATGGCCAAGCTTTGGTGGGGGGTGGGCTGCAGGGGCAGCTTCTGTGAGAAGCTGCCAGGAGCTTCTTCCATGTAAGACAGAGCCAATCCCTGGCAACTCCAAAGACGGATGTGCTGCTGATCAAGGCTGGGCCTATTAGAAATGGTGATAAAGCCTCTGTGATTAGAGATTTAAGAAGGAGGGGGGGGAAAAAAAATTTGCACAGTTGTAATTGCGGCCAGAGAAGAGCAGAGTGAGAATATGTGAGAACAACTATGCTGACATGAAGATCAGTGGAGAAGGAGTGGCAGGATGTGACCCAGCACCAGAGCTGGGATTTCTCTGCAGCCCGTGTTGCAGCCCATGGTGAGATAGCTGTGCCCTATGCAGCCCATGGATGTCCACAGGGACACAGATATCCCCCTGCAGCCCCTGGAGGAGTCCCCCACCAGAGCAGGTGGATGCTTGACAGGAGGCTGTGACCCTGTGGGAGACCTGTGGAGAGAGGAGCCCACGCTGGAGCAGCCTGTCCTTGAAGGACCACATGCCATGGAAGAGTGACCCATGCCACAGCAGGTCACAGGGAGCTGGCGCTCGTGAGACGCACTCACGTTGGAGAAGTTCCCAGAGAACTGTCTTTCATGGGGGGGACCCTACAGTGCAGCAGGGAATGACTCCCTGAGCATTAGGACGAAGGCACAGGTGATGAACTGACAATACCCCCATTCCCTGTCTCCTTGTGCCACTGGGGCAGGAGGTGGAGCTGGGAAGGAGGGAGGGATGAGGGGAGGGTGTTTTTAATGTTTTATTTTACTTCTCATTATCCTGCTTTTGCTAGTTATAAATTCAACTATTACCTCTAATTCTAGCCTGTTTTGCCACCGATATTTGGTGATCTTTCTCAATATTTATCTCAGCTCATGAACCCTTTGTTATATTTTCTCTCCCTTGTCCAGCTGTGATGGCCAGTGATAGAGAGGCTTTGGTGGGTGCCTGGCATCCAGCCAGAATCAACCCTCTTACAGCTACACTGGAGCAGGAATGACAGACCTCCTCTCAGTCAATACTGGCCTTGGGTCCAAGCAGTTACTAAATTTCTTCTGGCCAGCTCATTTCCCAGGAGAGAGCTTGCAAACCCTGCTTTGCTTGTTGGTACACACAGTAATTGGCACCCACTCCTATTGCCTTTTGGAAAGCCATGCAGATGTGAAGAAAGATTCTTAGAATAACCTTTTAATTTTTTTGTGGTCATCCCCACAGAATTATTCATAATGAAGAAACTTTCAGACACAGACCAAATCTGTTAAGTAACTTCAGCACCACCTCTGTGCAGGTACTGCTGCCTTGCAGGTGCTTTCTGAGGAGTGGACTAGGCTGGTCCTTCAGTAGGTTTGCTCTTCTCAGGCCCAGGAGCATCTCCCTGGGTGGTTGTGGGCAGTAACTCCTCTTGGATCTGCCAGAGCAGCGTGCTGTGCTGTGGCCGTGTGACTGCTGCTTTGTTATCCTGGGCCAGGGAGTGTATGGGATGCAATGCAGCCTGCTGACCACTACGGTAACTCAGTGCCTCAGCCAGAGTTTGACAGTGGTCGGAGCATCAATAACTGTGAATTACCTATACCAGGGCAGGACTGATTTGACGGTGAAAGTCTGGCATCATCAGCAGAGAATTTGGCAGAAGTAGTAGTAGTCTTTTAAAATGAACTATCAATTTTTCCATTAATAACTGGCAACTACATCTTTAGACCCACATTTGATCATCTCATCATTCCATTCTCAATCTGGTCAGACTGATTAGGAAGTTATGCTATGTTGAGGTGGATATCAGACCTGTTATCTTTCCACTTTTGTTCAGGGATAGAATTTTGTGTAACATTAGACCCCAAAACTGGTTGAAGCTCAAGTAAAGGTAGAGTCTCACCAAGAAAGAAAAACATACAAAGCTCTCATCCTTGTTGGTCTCTGGTATCAATTTAAATACAGTTTTTTGCACAGCCACACTTCTGCCCTGTCACCTGGGACTGTCCTTTTTGCAAAGATTTCCTCTTCTAGGCATGCTGCCATTGCTGAAGTCATTCAGACTCACTTGATTTAGGTTCCCTTACTGCAAAAGACGACAGTTCCATGTGTTTTCTGAGAGGACACCAAGGCTGAAATCATTTCCTACCTTCTTGCTGTCCAGTGCTTGTTAACCTTCAGAGATTAGCAGAGTTTTGCAGTAGGGCAGAACCCAGCTTCTTTCAGGCATGAGAGAAGGCTGGAGACATAACCCTTTTAACAAGGAAAACAGCTGCAGCTTTGCTATTTTGAAATCTCACAGGCACAAATCAGAAGGAACAAACTTCAAACGTACCAGTAGAAACACAACTACCTCTCATAAGCATGGCCCCTAAAAATGGAACCATCAATTGCTGTTTGCCCAAGGTGGCAGTGCAGAGCTAGAGAGTTGCACCAATTAAGCAATATCATTGCCTTTGAAATTGTACCACTGCATTTTAAAGATCTTGATTTTTTAAGTAAAATTATTTTCTTAGCAGGAGCAAAGTGCCATTAGAAGTCAAGTTATTGTAACGTTTGTGTATTATATTTCACCTAGCAATTGTTTTTTTTTTGGTTTTAGGAGCACTCATCTATGGCACAAGGAAACAAATATCATTTTTGTTTGCCTCTTTTACAATGAATTCTAATTTTACATCACAGCCCTGTTTAGTATAAGCATCCCCTAAAACCTGATATTCAAACCTTTTCTGAAAATGATCATCTGCTTTTCTAACTCTAGATATCAATTAAATATAGTATTATTTATATATTCATGTATATAAAATCTGTATTTGTTTCCTTCGGTTTTATAGTTTATGCTAACTTTCCATGCTTAGTAGAAAATGCCCTGAACAAACTGGTCTGATCTCAGGAGACTCAATCAGAGACCTCCTGAGCTGCTTTCCCATCTGAAAATTATTCTGTGATTCTGTGGTATTTCATGTTTATATACTTAGCAGATTGAATGTGCAAATAGACAAGATAATAAAATACTTCAATTTTAAAGTCCGAGTGTATCTGTTTTCCCTCTGGGAATGTGAGAGATGTCACTTTCCAGATCAAGACCCTGAGCTTCACAGTGCATTCAGCTGCCCAGCTTTGAGCAGAATCCAGGCACTGCCCTGGGCTCTGCATGTCCAGGTGAGCCCTTGGGGCTCAGAGAGAAGCAACCTTCTAAAATATGATTTATAGTGCAAGTTTCTTGCTTCTAAAAATTAATAGTAGATTTTATTACTCCATTTCAGAGTGCACCAGGAATTTGGGTATTTGAGTTTGCTGATCAATTTTTTATGCCTTCAGAAATATCTGATAATGGAGATAGATTTGAGGGTTTGGGTTCAGATTTTTTAAACTTTTTTCCCCTCCCTAAATTTTCAACTCAAACATATACAGACTTAGGTGGAGCTTGTGGAGCTCAAGCTGACACAATTAAATGTCACTAAACTCTGGCAGTGATAAGGACTTCAAGAACTTCTGCATTTAAGACCAGTTTGCAAGAGAACAGGGTTAAAGGTTTATTTTTCTTCTATTGTTCTTTTCTTGTTTTACTTCCATCAACGTAATTACTTTTGCATATCTTCATTTTATCTCTGACCATAGCTGAAACAACTGATTAATACCAAGTAAAACAAACAAACAAAAAAAGGATAAAAAGGATAAATTTATAGCAAAAAAAAACAAAAATTCACCTTTAGATGATCATTTTTTAGAGTGTTCATCCATGATGTATATAAAATGTTAATAAAGACTAAGGGTGTAGTATTTATGCAAGGAAAGCAATGTGGCATAAAGTGGTAATCCTCCAGTGAAGCAGTAACTTCAGAAGCTCCAATTCATCAGAAGCTTTTTGACATCTTTCCCTTGGGCCAGGTCAATTGAAACTAAAAGCATTGCAAATGTCACATACTGAGGGCTGTTGAAGACAGAAGTGACATGCATTTACAAGCCTTTGCTGGCTGGCTTATCACTGAAGCACTATTGATTATCTCATGAGGAAGAGGCTGTATATTCTTTCCCTTCTGCCAGAGGGAGGTAAGTTATGTGGGCACAGGTAATAGAAGCAGTGAATTTGGGGCAAAAGAGATCTATGGTGAAGTAAAGTGCAATGGACATGCTGATGTCAAGAAAGGTGCTGTGATTAAAAAAAAGAGGGGAATGATCGAACCAAGAACTCCAGTGAGTTAACTATGTTGGTATGGCAAGCCACAAAGCCATTCATATGACAAATTATTATACCAGCTGTCCCGTTTTGTCTTTCTAAATTGCTCTATGCCCATGTCCTTTGCAAAAAGCTGATTTCCTATGTCTTTGTAAGTAGATCACCATGGCAGAAGGGTGTGGGTAATATGTCTTCTCATAGGCTTTACCTAGGAAACTTCTTAGTTTATTAATACAATTGTCTTTCTGGGGACATAAAACTTGGGAAAAGTTTTAGTTATGCTCCTGCAGAGATGGTAATGTAGACTTCTAATAGTAAGAAAAACTAGATATTTCATGACAACCTATCCAACCTAATAAAATTCCCATTAAAAGTAGTTTAAACATTTGTGTCATACAATAAATTGATAGAACTCTAATCAACTATGATANCTTAGCAGGAGCAAAGTGCCATTAGAAGTCAAGTTATTGTAACGTTTGTGTATTATATTTCACCTAGCAATTGTTTTTTTTTTGGTTTTAGGAGCACTCATCTATGGCACAAGGAAACAAATATTTTTGTTTGCCTCTTTTACAATGAATTCTAATTTTACATCACAGCCCTGTTTAGTATAAGCATCCCCTAAAACCTGATATTCAAACCTTTTCTGAAAATGATCATCTGCTTTTCTAACTCTA
>VYZR01045339.1:1044-16976 GCA_013400675.1 Oxylabes madagascariensis
ATAATTTTCTTCATGAGCAAACCTCAAAAGTATATGCAGATAAAACTCAGTCAGCTTTCCACCACTTTTCCCTCCATATATTTTACACAGCCCTTGAATATGGGCCTCACAAACTTATCACACAGTCGCTCATCACAAATCCACATGTCACATCTCAAAAACTTCCAATAATAGCATCCTCTGAGTTTCTTCATATAAATTGCTACTTTAGGAAGCTGCAAGATAGTTTTCATATTAGTTCTGGCATTTTAATCTGGGTGAAGATGGGGCAAATCCACCTGCCACTATCCCCCAGACATGTAAATTGAAGATGATCTCTCAGGGTCTTCCAGGTTTGGCTAAAAGACAAAATTGAGCACTATGTAGTGTGGATCAGGTAAAGCTGTGCACAACTGGCTATCTCTAGTGTGGAAATGAGCTAGTCCTTTCCACTTGACCTCAGAAACTCAGAAACCCTCAGTTGTCAGAAACTCTCATTCCTTGTTTTTTACATTGTACTGTGGGCGTAGTCTCAAGTTACTGCCCATTCACTGGCTATTACTATCTGTCTTCCCCCTGTTCTTTGTCTATTAACTTCTTAAGAAAAATAGCATTAGTACAGCACTGCCCTGAGAAAGCAATATGGTGAATGTGGGGATCCATAAATACAATCCATAATTTTTAAAAGTAGGCATTTACATCATTTTGGGATTTTTTAGACACTGTTTATCATATGCTTCTTCAAATGCAGTAACAGATGACTGTAACAACTTCTAGTGCTATTGTGAAGGCAGACCTCTCTCTTATAAGCTGAACACTCCAGTCGTCTTCCCACTCATTACATCCTACATGTTGTCAATCTTAGTTTCAAGAACTGTCAATCAGAAATGCAGTGGATGATAAGCGCAGTATTTTTTAACAACACTAAGGTGGGCATTTCTTTGATTTTCCTTTATTCTCTTGATTGCTAAGTGCAGTATATGTCTTGCATACAAGCAAACACAAAAGTACATGGAAAACACTATTTTGAAAAATGAAAACAGAACTTTGGTACAGTAACCCTTACAGCTAATCAAAGCCTTATTGTTAGTCTTGATTACGTTATACAGTGGTTGCAGATATCATAATTACCTCTTGAGGCTTCAGGTTATTGATTTAGGAAGAGCAACTATGAAACATTAAAAAAAGAAAGTAAATAAATGTCAAAATAATTTGTTGAAGCATATTTTAACTTTTACGGTTCTATCAGTATAAGTGATCAAGATGCCAGGAGAAGAAAAGAAGGAGAAAAAAGGAGGAAAGGGTAGCACAGGAGTGGAAATAAAGATGATGTTAAATGTGTGACTGACTCAATATGTGACTTTTTATGTTTTAGTATTAATACAATTACTGCTGCTATCCTTAGAGATGTACAGATATCTCAACTGTTGTTGTAAACTACAATAAAAATGCTGTTCTTTTGTAACTCACCTATAGAATTTCTGTTTTTTGGGTTTTTTTTACTGTTTGAGGTAACAAATTTTTGACAAATCTTCAAAAAAATCTCAAGAGACTTACCTGCTGCCATTGATATCAGAAAATGGCAGTTTCACTTATCCTTATAAAGCCTCTGATGACATGTAATTTAAATAACTTGACAGACATGCTGAGCTGGTTTGTCTCAAAAGCATTAAGACTGACCAGTTGGGGATCTATTATGGTGTTATAGACTTGATACTGATATTATTTCAGCAGTAGTATATACAGAACAAAAAATCTTCAGTAGAGAACAAATAAAAACAAAATTGCATGCTCTATTCTGGAGCTAAAAATATTTTCTTCCTGTCTTCCCCAGTAGCTTAACTTTTTTCAGTGATGATTCATGCTGATTCAGTGGGTATTTCAGCAACATCACAGATTTCCAATTCAGACCTGAATGACTCTATGAATTTTGTGGGGTGACCAAGAAGTTAAGCACTGATGGCAGTGTTACAGCTTTAAAAAATACATATTTACATAGCTTGAAATAGCAAAAGCCTTCATGTCTGACAAATGTTGCTCGTAATGAAAATATTTAGATACTCCTAGCTACAGAGACTACAAGATGTTGCTAAAATTACCAGTGTTGCACAATACTGAAGGCAAAATGAATGATTGTCAGTCACTTCTGTGTTCCAAAAAGCCTTATCAACTCTAGCTTCTCCTCTTTTAAAACTCCTTTCTGAATCTCAAAAAGTACTGATTTTCTATAATGGGGCATTATAATTTCTCTTCCAATCCTTGACCAACAGGATACCAGCAGAATTGACTAGTTTTCAGTTTGTCTGACTTCTGTTTCCTGCAAGGACTCTTTGGACTATAATCTATTTTATGGATAATTCTTAGATTTACCTTGTCTACTGGTATAACTGACAAAATGAAGGCAGCTGAATAGCCTTCCAAACTCCTCACCCTATTAAGGGGTAAAGGAAGTTAAGTACACAGAGAATGCAGATATGATACAGATAAGCTTTCACATACCAGATTCTTGGACACTTTTTTCGACTTCTTCAGCATTCTTATCCACAATTTGCTTTTCGAGGTTTCATTGCTTTATTTCTAGCAAGAAGCAGATGCCTGTTCCCTGTGTAGGGAATGGTAGATGTAAAACCTCCCTGATTATACCTCTGTGTCACCATTCTCTGCATGTCATATACAGAAAAGATGGCCTATTCTAATACAGCTTCAGAACAGAAGGAAAATAATAGCTTATGTGACCAGAGTCACAAAGTATGAAGTATTTAAAACATTCTAAAACTGTGGACTGGAGCTAATTTCTGGACAAAAGTTCAGATGCTGGTACCTTTTTCATACTTGTTCTGAAGTGTTCCTGACCTTAATTCACTTTGCCTTTCTTACTTTTGTGAGCTACTTCGAGACTTTTTAGAGGACCTATATAAGAGCTAGACT
This sequence comes from Oxylabes madagascariensis, assembly GCA_013400675.1. Taxonomy (NCBI): domain Eukaryota; kingdom Metazoa; phylum Chordata; class Aves; order Passeriformes; family Timaliidae; genus Oxylabes; species Oxylabes madagascariensis. Next base: position 3,952 of record VYZR01045339.1, read on the forward strand.
TTAGTTCAGTGAGATGCCTATGCATTGCAGTAAGGGACACTTAAAGGAATACAAGAAGATGTAAAATTAAGTGGATGCTGCACATTCTTTAACCCCTTCTCATTCTAGAAGGCAAAGATGCAAGATGAAAAGGATCATCATCTGCCTGTAGTTGGTGAATCAAAGTACAAGTGAGAAATAAGACATTAATTTGTTTTCAGTAGTTGTAAGTAACAATCCTCATAAATCTAGTGCCAGTTTGGAGCAGAGCTGATTAAGGCTTCCTAGAACCACACACATACCCCTGGAGTATGTTTAAATAGGAGGAATTCTTGTTTCCATTTACTGAGTTTATGGCTCAACCTGACACTAAATTAACAGATAAAATGGCAATTTTTCTAATAAATGTAAATAGAATAACTAGAAATATATTTCAAAGTACATCAGAGTGGTGGTTTTTTTTTCACTAAAGTAAACCATGAACTGCATATTAAATTTCCCATCTCCATAAAAAAGAAAAAATAATAAGTAGCACTCTTGGAGTAGAAGAAAGAATAACTCTTAGCTATCTGTCTAAATCCAATTGCAATGTGGTACGATTCTTCTTGACCCCTGAATTGCTTCCTGTTTGTATTTCCTTTAAATACATGGTTATACGGATATTGAGTAAATACACTAGAAGAAAATAAGTTTTTTTCATTTTAAAAATCCAGTGGGAAAACATGTACCGAGAAATTGATTAAATCATGCAAGTGACAAATTCAGCAAATCTATAAAAATTTCAAATTTATATAATAATCTGTTAGCATAGGCAATTTTGAATCTCTACCAAATCATTCAGCACAGTAGAGATTGCGAGAAGGAAATCTTGCAGATCTTACAGATATAGACTGTATGCCTTTCTGCACATTTTTCCCTCTGACAAAAGCACCAAGTAAAAGAAGGTTCTCCCAAGTACTAAAATAGGCTGTAGGAAAAAATTGGCAAAATGATGAAACACATACATGCCAGATGGCTGTGTTTCCATGTTCCAGTAGAAGGGTGTTATAATTCCATTCTTGACTGCAGTTCTTTACATAAAAGACACCAAAAATAGAATGTATTGCAAAACCATATTCAACCATGAGTATGAGTTTTAGGAGTCCCTGTAAAAGAAAATGACTGCTACATCACATTTTTTAAATATTTAACACCACTTTAAAATAAAAAGTTAAACACAGGCCACACAAAAAATCTCTCTAAAGCTATCTAACAAAAAAAACACTCAGTACACTGAGTTTGAGCTTGCAGTCCTTTTTTGTGATGTTGGGTGTTTCTTTCAATCAGAGCACTCATCTCTTAAGACAACCTAGTGAGCAGAACAAATTTTCTGTTTTAAACAGTGGCTAGTTGTCCTGTTTTGCACAGCAAATCACACAGAAATCCAGAAAAGGGTTCAACTAACCAAGAGATATTAAAACCTACATCTCAGATCTATACTTCCAATAACAGCTGTTCCACCAGGTATCAGGTATTTCCTGACCTAGACAAGACCATGCAACTTCTTTAGCATAGCAGACAAAGCATTTTGCAGATGATGTGAATTTTGAGATCATTTCATACCAGAGATACACTAAACTAAAAAACAAATTTGAAAAGAGGGGAGTTTGGAAGTTTAGCAGTTGGTTCTTTCCTGCCTGCTCTCCTGGCCAAAGCCCTCTTTCTCCCTCTTAGACAGTGTAACAGAGATTAGGGGCAGTGGTTTGAGTGTTTACTCTTTTTCCCACTGTGAGATAGGATCAGGAGAAAAGCAAAACAGGCCCAAACTTAAAAGTACAAAGGTAGATTTATTAACACACACCAAAAGAAAAGAATGAGAATCAAAATGAAACTTTCANCAGTTCATTACCATGGCTCATAAGAGAAGTCCAACCTAAACAAAGCGACTCCTCAATCCTTTCTCCCACTTAGGACTTAACTCTCTTCACTGAATTCCATCTCATGCAGCATCTGCATGGTTCACTCTGTCCGTTTCCTCTCTCAGAGAAGGGTTAGGGCTTTGGAATTTCCATCTGTGCAAGGAAAGGGTTAGTATCTTGCCCAGGCCCTGCGGTGATGTCTGCCAGGCAGCAGCCGCTAGGATTTCAATAGGATTTCAAAGCCACGGGGATGGGGGAAGACAACTCAGGGGATCTCAGAGCAGACCGGCTGGTGGATGCCTCCTGCCCACCCCTTGTGACAATCGGGGCGGGTCCGGCCCAGCCCAGGCTTGTGGCTGCTTCCCTGGGCCCGGGATGGGAGGGGGGTGTCTCCCTTGGCCCAGGCCGGCAGCAGGGCCAGCTTTAAAATCGGCCAGATGTTATTACCTGCTGCCTCCCCTTCCCCCACCAGCAGCTGATGGGGCCCGGGGGCACAGCCAGGTCAGGGCCAGCTTCCCCCCAACCAGAGCAGCCCTAGGGGCCGGTTGTTACGTGCTCCTCTGGCCAGAAGGAAAAGGGATGGCTCGGACACAGTCAGGGCTTTATATGTGTATTCAAAGTCACATCCAGCTTCCTTGGTGGTTAAACAATATGTTAGTATCTAGGAATTGGCTTCTGATAGGTCCCTGTCTTTTCCAAAACAATTCCAAGGTCCTTACAGGGAATTGTTTCCCTTTAACTAAAAACCAAGCTGTGTTAACTCATGACATTAGTTAATCCAAAATAAGAGTTTGTCCACTATGAACTATTGCTAATAGAGCCACTCTGAAGTGTTGTTTTGAATGTAGGAGTTTAATTTCAGCTTTGAAGTTTGCTTTGATTGTCCAATACTAGTCTCACCATGAATACTTTATTCCAGTGCCTGAAAATTCGTATTCTACTGCTAGGCATACTCTTTCAACAGTATTTTAGAAAGGTCGAGTTTGAAATAACAGGACTTTCCAAAACACAGAAATACTTCAAATTTGTTACAGACATACAATTTCTTCTTTCAAAAAAGAGATTTACTGTTTACAGTTGCATGTTCCCAAAGTTAGTTTATGTTTTTCTGTCTAATATCTACAAAGTGAATGAGGAAAATATTTCTGTTTGAAAGACAACTACAAATTATAAAATTACACAAGATGAATACTGGTAAAATTTACCACTCTTACTGAAGATATTTTAACTGAAATAAAATGTCTTATAGAATTTTGTATAAGGGGAAGGTAAAGAGAGAAATATAATTTTTTAATAACTGGTTAAAGCTGGACAAAAGTAGGATTTGAGGATAAAAACTGTGAAAGAATTAACCGTGATGTTAAAAATACAGTAAAGATAAGAAGATAAGAGAAATAGTAATTTTGAAATTGATTAGACAGAAAGAGTGGCCTCCGAAAATAAGGCCACCTTCTGGAAATAATAATTCACAATAGAAGTAAATTGTCATTTAATTTTTCTGTGCTGTATCAGAGATGCATTGAAAATTGAAAAGTAAAGTATTTTGAGCATAAAAAGCTGAGTAAACACATGAGATGTGGCAGACATTGACACCAAAATACCTTCAAAAATGAGAAGGCACACAAAATAATAACTAGTTACGGTATGCATGTATTTGTGCAGGAATCTTTGCAGAGTTAACTCAAGACATGAGAATGGTGTTTCAGGGTATGTCTCCTCAGGACATTGCTGCCATACAGATACAGTTGACAAGCTACATTGATCTAAGTCACCTTTGCATGCTGTCAAACAACTTAGCACTCCATTTCACTTCACTCTGCAGTTCATTGACAGTTCACACTGCTTGTATGTCAGTTTGCTCCTGGGCTCCCTTTTGAACTGTCACAGTTAATTTTCTCTCAGGGAAACTTCAGGTGGGGATAATTTACTCCAAAGTAAACCTATAGACAGTATGAATAAGATCACAACAGGTCTGCCTGCACATCTGCACCACCACAGTCAGACACACACACACACGCACCTGCATGGTACACACAGAGTCCTCCACTGCAAAGCCAGACCTTTGCTACCCAACAATTCTCACATCATACTGCCAGCCACACAACACACACATTTGGCACAGTTTTATAAAATTACCTCTTGTGGAATAAACAGGGTCTTAGCCTTCCTCAGGCACCCTGAGACCTTTGGGGCTGGATGGTCACAGCAATCACTAGCCCTCCCAGAAGCAATACAGCTGCCATTAGTGAGGTACTTAGTCCAGACCAGAAACCCTCTCACTAGCTGTTCCATTGCACTGAACACATTCATGTTTAGAATATCCACTCTTGTGCTTGAAACAATACAGCAGGGTTCACAGAAGAAGACAAAGGGCTTGCTGCATTCTGGCCTGCTCCATGCTGTGCACAAACACTGGTAGTTCCTCAAAACTAATATGTAAATTTAAAGATGTAGAAGTTCAATATTCATCCAGAACATACTCCCAGGGCAGATGCACTTTTGGTGGATTGCTTAATTTTTTTTTCAATTTAGAACATAAAAACATCACACAGCCAGTGTCTTACATATATCGTACAACATTTTATTAAAACATATCTCAAAGTTATTTACAAAGGAAGCTACTATCTTCCAAATACTAACACCACCATAATAATAACCAGGGTCCACTGGAAATAAATGTACATGATAATATGTTAAAGACATCATGATAGGACTAAATGAAGATTCTGCAACTATTTCTATGTATGAGTACTTAAATCTTGAGTTTTAGCTTCCATTATTGCTTTATATTTACTTTTAGCTAACAAACTTGTTATCAATGTCCTCACTCAAATAGATATGCCTGAACTAAACCCTCATTTTAGAATACAGGTTGTATTTTCAATAGGAATAAGATAGTATCAGGCTCAACAGCACTATTTATACCTATAGCCAAAGAATTAAGTGTTACTTTCATTATTTTCAATTTCAACAACCTGAACTAGTTATATAACTAAAATACTGCCAAAATATATTTAAAATCATTTGAATACTTACCACATTATTTATCACCTTTCCCTAGTTATAGGAAAACTTTACAGTACTTAGATAGTAAAAACAGATGAGGGGAGGAGTACAAATCAATAAATATTTCTGATAACAGGACTGAAACATATTCTACTGTGTCAGGTTTTCTGTTTCCTTAGAGGGGAAAAAAAAGGAAAACAAAAAACCCCAAACCAAACGAGAAATAAATGGTGAAAAAGCACAAAGAAAAATGCTTTAAAAATGAGGTTTCAGTCTTCACAGCTTTGACACAATGCTGGCTTTCCCCCAAAATTTCTGCAGAAGTGTGCGGAGGCAGAATGCTCTGCACTGCTTCTAGGACATACACCTTCCTTTGCCAACTGCACTAGGACTCAGTAGCACCTTCACACAAGCAGCACATGGTCAGCATTTAAAATTTACTGTCTCAAAAGATCTACTCACTAGATTGAAAGGAAGTCAGTGCTCACATCTCAAAGATTTCACTCAAGCCTACTTCAATTTAAATTATTGGCTCAGCAAATTCAGATATTTCCATTATGTTTAGAACATTAGGCCACTCCTTCCAGCACTGCTTGAAAGAGACATTTCTTCTTCCTTCCTTCCCTTTGAAATCAGTTTCTTTCACCATAAGAAGCATGCTGGAAGATTGTGAACTGCAAAGAATTATTAAGATAAGTTAGTGAAAGAGGTGGGAATAGAAATCAGGAACTCTAGGCCTTATTCAAGTGCCTTGAAGCTAAAAGAGAATTACATAATATGAGTTTTCCTATATCAGACACCCACTATTATACATTACAGAAAAGCATGCCTCTAAGAAATTTTTATGGTAATCCTTCTTCCTTGATTGGCAATGCCAAGACATCAGCATATTTTAAAAAATGGAAGAAGAGACTACTGTATATTCCATGCATCTTAGTGTCTCAATCTATACAAAGAATTCACTAAGTTTATTATACCATCTACTTGATTTAAAGGGGAAGAAATTAATGAAATGACAAAATCTAGTAAGGCATATCTCAAAAACTTACTGATTAAATTACTTGTTCTGTCATTGCAATGATGACATTTGAAAAAGTCTTTACTGAGATAAGAGAACAGATTTCTTATCACAGAAATCTGTGGGGAAAGTAAATGATTTGCAATAATCTATATTCAATATATTCTTTCATGACTAGAAAAATTAAGTCCATCTATAGAATGCTTTAAAAACAGAAGGTAACAGGAAAGACAGTCATTCCCAAAGCAGTACCTGCTTCTGGTCATTTGGGCTCAGCATAAAATTAATCTTTAGAAGAATTTCACACCACCCTGAAAAGATTAGAGCACATTTTTTATATATATAAGACTTATACAGCAATGATGTGGATGCTTTTTCCTTCCTTTGACATTATTAGAGTCATTTGTACGGCCTTTGGTCTCACGATGGAAAAGTAGGGAGTTTTCTACTGCCATCTGTTGATGAATTAGGAATAGAATTGAAGTCTGCCAGAGAACAAGCTTGTTGCCACCTTTCTTTGGTGAGCAAGAGGAACTGAAGCGTGGAAAAAATTCAGTCTGCATTAGCTTTCCCTGGGAAGCTCTCCAGGACTCTTCAGAACAGCACGTTAACTCCCAATGGCATGGAAAGAAAGAAAAGGTTCTGTTTTGTTGTTGGGGCTCAAAGGTCAAGATTGAGCCCATATTGCCACCAAAAATTTTGTGAGGAAATGATACAGATGTGATTGTAGGAAGCCATCTTTCCAATAAAAAAGAACTGTGTTAAGCTGGCAGAAAACCTAATTGTGGCTGTTAAAATCCATTCTGACGTGTCCTGATGACTTCAGAAGATAACCTAAAGGATTGAAACACTGTTTCAAACATGCATAATACAAAAAGATAAAGCAGCCATATATATTCAAATTCAATACTTAAAGGACAGTGATTCCAGTGGATTAAGAATGTTGTTTGGTAGACAGCTTTTGCAAAGCACACAGACTGAATATGTCTACATTTGTATTCGTTACCAATTCTGGACAGAAATAAAGTAAGATTACTACTGCAAACATTGGGGGGAGGGTATTTTAATAAACATATATCCTTAATATATGATTTTTGCAGATAATTACAGAAATACTTTCTGTATTAAAATTTGATTTATAACAGAGCACAATTTCGAGAAAAAGCCTAATAAATCTACTTTTTCTGCTTGGTTTTAGCAATAAGTCAGCTTCTGTAACACTTTCTTCAGTACTCACTGTAACTTGACTTAACAGTCATTGGTACTTCTACATTGCTAGGAAGGATTTAGTTAATAGACCATTTCTTTAGCCTTTCATTAAAAAAAAAAAAAAAGAAAAGCTTTATGTAAATATTTTTAAAATTTTAAAATTAACTGAGGCTAGTAGAAATCCACCCCAAGTACCAGTTTAATAGATGTAAGATAGAAAAAGCTGATATCTAGCTTCAACTGCTCATTAATAGAATGAAGTATATTGTGTTATTCTTGAGGGAAGTCTATTAGTTTCTGTTCTGCTCTCTGCTTCATTGGTGATGTGACACATATCTCCAGATTTATTGGCTGGGAACCAATGATTTAGAAAACTCTTGGGCCGGTAAGTGTTCTTACAAACAACTAGGTAATTTGCTCCTGGGAAACTTTTTCATGCCCAGTTGTCAAAGCTTTGCAAGCCTTATAGAAAATGAAGTTTAATCAGTGACAGAAAAAATTAATCTGAAATTAAAATTTAAGTTCTGTTCCTGAAATTCAAATATTTCATGTAAAACACAGAGGACTGATAACTTTGAATCAGAATGACCACTCATTCTGTATTGCAGGCTGAATACCAATGCCCTTGTAAACTGCTTAGATCATGTGAAGACTTGATCAATAACACACTATCAAGCGACCTAGTCACTGAAGTGTAACTCAGCTCTCCACAAAAATACATCGTGCCAACACCAAGCTACAGCTATCATCAGGAGAATGAGTTATATGGCAAGGGATGTTGGCTCATTTAACCTATTTTACTGTGAGCAGAGAGACAAATCACTGGTACCAAGCTTTTCTGGACACTGTTTTCTTTTTCTCCTCCGTTTCTTTTTTTCACACTGCTGTACTTGACCATCTTCTTTCCTTCAGTTTGCTACTGCAGGCAATGCCACTCAGGCACAGAGCCTCAGTTAATACACTCATTGGACTGTACTCTGTTCTGTGCTTTACCTTTGATACTGGCACCTCTATCTAGCAAGAGCAACCCTACTCATTGGGAAACACTGAACTGCAGGGCTAAAGTGCAATTGCTGCTTCACAGCACATAAACCAGTGGCTGATGCATTCTTCTGGAGCTTTACCCATACAATTTACTGGATTTTTTTATGTAATGTTGCTATATTTGTATCTGGCTTATATCTCATTCTTATTGCATCGGAATGAACATTGCAAGTTAACAGGCCCAGAGAAGGCATTTATTTTTCTAGGCCTTGTAAATGGAGGTTGAATTTAAATGTCCTTGCAAAGGCCAAGTAGGGCTCCCTGAAATTTCTTTCAGATAACCTGATAGAAAGATATAAGTAAAAGCTTTTGATTTTGAAATTCAAACACAAATCTGACATGGCTCACTGGAGAAATCCCCCAAGCTAGCTCTCACTCTCTGGTCCATGCCGAGAGTGACCGCTCCTGGGTCCGGCTTTGACCCGAGTGGCAGCGCAGAGCAGAGCTGCTTCTGCTCTCAACAGCAGCTGGTGCTTCAGCATCGAGGATCGGGGCAAAGAACAGGGAGGAGCCTTTTATGTCTTCTCAAAGGAGTTTATTCCCCAAAGGGGGCAGTGACAAAAAGCCGAAAATCAGCCACGAATACAATCTTTTAAATAGGGGGAGGAACAGGGGGAGGATACAATTCTTCAGCCAATCAGGGATAAAATAGGGAGGAGATTAAGGATGGGCTCAAAATATGATAACCAATAGGAAAGACAATGGGAGTGGAAAGGGTCACATGGACCAATGGGTCATCACAGAATAGGGGAATTCTCTGGAGGAGTTTAGGCAGGGGGTTGGGACAACAAGGAACTCTCTAGAACAAGGGGTAGGGATTAGGGAGGATTGAAATTATGTAGATGAGGTAACAGGTGGATATAGGGGGTGAATGACAACCAGGCAAGGGAGGAGAAAACTGGGTAAAACCATCCACCTGAGGGGAGAAATATGAACAAACCATTCAAAAGGATTTACAAAAATATGCATAAAGAAAAACACACCACCACACAAATCCTATAGTAAAATACAGCTCTTGAATCTCCTTCATCATTTTTCTCCAGGATGATTTTTCTTCAAAAATTTGCCTGATGATGGGTCTTTCTATAATAGAAGCTACATTTCTTTGCAATGTGTAATTCTTTGTCTAACAACTACAGCAGCAAACAGCTCAAATTTGATGCTTACCATTATTGTATGTGAGAGGCATAGGCTTGCAATATTTTCCTTATTTCCTCAACCACTGCCTCCCCAACACAGTAACCTTCACACTGAATGAGAATAGCTGGATACAGCTTCCTGCATGACTTCTCAATTGCTGGCAATTTAGTTGGCCAGATGGGGTTTCTATGGAGAAATGTGAAGGCTAAGTGTGCCCCTGCCGAGCTCTTGGCTCCTGCTGACTCAGCAAGTTAAGGACACAATCAAATAGTACAACTTCCACCTCTTTTCTCCCCTTCTTTATAAACCCTTCTATTTTTCCTTCTTCCACTCATCCAGGACTGTGTCTGTACTAGTATTTCAGGTGACGTGCTTTTTTTCCCAATTAGGATCCACAGTACCTTGCAATTAAGGGAGCCTTTACCAGTCTTACTCTAAGTTCCTACAGGGAAACTGTGAAGTCACAGAGACTACAGAGAGGCATGAAGCTTTAGCAGACACACAAAGCAGCAGCTGTGGGTGTAGGTAATATGAAATGGTAGGAGAGAGCTCTTCAGCCAGGAATGGAGGATAGTGCAGTGTCTGCATATTGTCTCTCTATGTGTATCAGAATGAGGCATCAGTTGGTTTCTGCTCTTACTGAAACGAGGAAGGCATTAAGAGCAGAAGCAGCAGCTGAGATATAATTTTTTTTTTCCAGAGAAGCCTTAGAATAGACTAAGTGAGGGCACATATTGAGGGAAATGAGATTTAAGCTGCATTATAAATGGAAATGTCTTCAAATGGCACAATTTTGAAAATGTGCTGAGGCACCAGTCCTTTTAAAAGTCATGGGAATATAGTCATTAACCACACTAAAGTAGAGGAAAGTCCCATAATACAAGGTTACATTTGCAACTGATTGACTTTAGAATGCCTTAAATTGGCACATAAATATTTTTATGAACAAGAGACAGTCCTGGGAAACAAAACACTGAAGAAAGCCAGCCAGTAAAACTAAACACCTTATCAAGAACAGGCTACCAGCAAGTGAGATTTTGACCACAATACACTTGTACATCAAATATGACAGTGTGGCTCTTTGACATTCTTCTTTAAAATGGAACTATGCCCTCTATTTTAGAAAGGTATGTTATTTTCTTCAAAATTATATCTCAAGTTCCAAAAACCAGCCACAAGATGGGAATATTTTTTTCTCTCTGCCCAGCTTACAACCAGATTTAATGAAGAATTACTAACAGAAATATTACTGTTGTAATTATAAGGCACAAGCTGAATATTTAGAAGTCTTCTTTTCCCTTTATGGAGAGCAAAATATGATTTTTAAAATAGTATTTCATGATTGATTAGTCCTCACTTTGGCCCAGAGTTCTTTTTATTTTTTTTTGATTTAGAAAGTCCAAGTGACAGGAGCCTTGAATGGTTGTGATGAAAGCATATGTGTAGTGAGAAAGCACTACTACATGGGCTGTTCTCCATCTCAGACCTTAAATTTCCAGCATGAATGGGGATCAGTAATGATATTTTGATTCTTCTACACTCATTTAGTTGGCATCTAATCCTTTTTTACTAAAACCAAAACTATTTTCTAAAAGTATATATTCTGAAGTACATATAAAAGGAAAAAATCAATATAAATTATTTACTCAAAGTCTTTCTATCGATGAATCTGAGAAAATTGACCATGTTCTGTGCATTGTTAATAATTCTGATGTCCTATTGACAACTCTTGCATTTTACAAAACTTTACAGCAGCAGCTATTTGTCCAATATCTTCTTGCTATAATCAGGTGACCATATATAGAAATATATTCAAATATACACATGCAAAAATACATATATATGTTATACAGGAATCTCTGAAATGAGGTCTAGGTAAATTAATTTTTCTGGTATAACCTTCTTCCATTTCCCTCAAGTGGAAGTCAAGATAAACAGAAGTTTATATCCATTCTGAAGTTTACTGACCTGTTTTATCAAGGTGCTTTCTTTCCTACCAGACATATACAGCTTAGTGGATATGAGGCTTGCTGCAAGTTGAAAGGGCAGAAGTTTTGCTGTAACCTAATAGACTGTTTAATTGAATATATGACTTTAAGTTTGTTTTATGAACTGCTAATATGTTTTATGTTATATATTAATTTGAGAAAAGCAGAGATATCTCCCTGGGTGAAGGGAAGTTATTCTTGTCTTTTCTTTCACAGAAAAGTTTATAGAACAGTATTTAGTTATTGTATCTGTTACCTCTCTGGACCCAGCCCTTTCCTTTCATAGAATGCATTTCATGTCTGATTCTTCTTTCTTTCAAGTCTTTCCACTAAATTACATTCCATCTGTGAAACCTACAAAGCCTTAATCATGCCTTCTAACAAATGTTATCACACTTATATAGCAAAAGATGCCCAGAGAGAATCATAGAACATTTGGGAACTTCTACCATCTGTGCATCTCCCACTTATGCTTATTCAAGGGCTCTTCCCCGCACCCCAGTTCCTTCTTCTCCAATGTGTTGCATACCTAAGTACATTTCCTTTTGTAGAGATAAGGTTCTGTGCTGTCCTCTGTCTGCAATAGAAATTACTATATGCCACAAAATTATATTAACAGGACCTTTTTTGAGTCAAAATAAGTGTTCGTTTCATAGCTAGAAAATTATGAAATGAAGCTATAGGTGTAATCACAGTGACTGTACAAGTACCTGTGCTTGTGAAGTCTGACATAGTCTCTCATTAGAGCCATATTTTTCTCCTCAAAATTCCTACTTGCTGCCTTGTACAGAACTGACCTTCTCTGATGTGAAATCAAGGCAAAATCCAAGGTTTCATAGCGTTAGAGTGTTTTGTTTTAAAACTGGAGACCAACATTCACTTCCAGAATAGAACTCCCCCCATGATATCACAGACCAAAACATTTTGATTGCAATTTCACTGTAACCAAGTTCTTACCTGAAATCATGAGACTGTTTTGCTGAAGAGTGAACATTTCCATACACACCTTATGTCAGTGAGAGTTTGGCTTCGATATGTAAAAGAATGTAATTCTAAACACTCCTCAAAAATATGGATCTTAAGGACTCAAATTAGATATACTACATCTTTGGATATTTTTTACCTCAATCTCTGTAGTACCTTCCCATTTTTAATACTCGAATCATGATAGCCTACAGTATAATACAATTTTCCTCAAATTAAATAAAGTTTTTAATTTTTTTACACAATGCAGTGACATACATCATAAAAAATACATTTAATAATTCTGTGTGCAGGATGCTGTTCTAACAGTGGGTAACAAGGCCATGAGACAAATATTGAACATGAAGAAAAAGTTTCTTAATAAGTCCATCCTTATATATTTCTTTTGTGTAATTAAATAAAAATAGGTATTAATGTATTCAATTATTTTCTTTATTTATTTGATTTTTTTCATTTGTACTTTCTTTCTTATTTTATTCCAAATCGAAATTCAGTGCAGAAAACATATATGAACATGTCATTAATTTAATCACTGAATTAATAGTATTCTGAAAGTATTAATCTGATATTTTCTGACTTCTGAGGGCTATATTGACTATAGTATTCATATTTGGCAATATTAATATTGTTCTTGATATTAGTTTTTGGGTTTTCACTTTTGTTTTGTTAGGTTATTTCCCAGCCAAAATAGAAATAAAAAACAACAAAAGTTAAGTCATATGTTTTCTTATTAATACTTATGTGGTTGGTCATTAGCAA
>VYZR01045339.1:17342-28236 GCA_013400675.1 Oxylabes madagascariensis
TAGCAAAAACCCTTGCAATTTGAACTAAATATATACAATGTTACCACTGTTTAGAGGGAGAATGAACAGGATCATTTTGTAGCAAATGTCACAGCTATTTTTTGACATCACTGATACCTGGAAGAGTCAATAGGATTTCATCTTTTTTTCTCTCTATTCAAATCTAACTTTCATCCCTCTGTGTTCAAACATGGAAGCTACCTGCTAGCATTGTCATGTCCGAGAAGAGAGGTCACATAATACCAGAGTATTGTAGTTTCTGGACAAAGTGATGAAATTGTCAATAGAATATTAGTTAACCACATGTTGGGCTACATAAAATGTGAATAAAATATTTGAAGAACTTATTCTCTAAAAAATGTCAAGCCCTTACCACTCTTATGTAAATGTAATATTTTAGTGCATTGCAATTTCAACAAATTTGGATGGATGGATTTTTATACTCAGACAAAAAACTCCCAAAAGTTAGCTTCTTAAAAGCTCAAGTTCATAGTGAAATATATAAAAATACTGAAAATATTTAAATAAGATTGCCTATAAATTTCATCATGGGTAAATCTAGCTTCATTATCAAATATCATTGAATCAGTCTGACCTTTTTCAAAAATTTAAATATAGCTTTGGACTTGTAAATAAGTTATATTCTAAAACTCAGTAACGTAATAAGCAACTAAAAGAAGGGATATATTATTTGAAGTGTCATGAAGTCATAATAGCTATCATTCTTACTTATAACTTTCAGAGGAATAAACCAAGTTAATAACTTCTTCCAAGAATGACACAAGATGAAAACTAAAAAAGTTCTTATCAATACTTTGTGTTCATAAACTTTTTGAAACTGCAATAAATTAAGTATATCCTCCTTACGTTACGCTATGACCCATACAGTCCCCCTTAAAAAAAAAAGACATTTAGTACAAAAATTCTAAAAATATTTTAAAATAAAAACAAAAGTTAATAAATAAAGCACTAACAACTTAATAAGTAGCTGTGTTGATGCATTAAAATTGGAACTCCATCAGCTTCCTGAAATCTGTTTTTTCTCATTTCTTCCTTATAAATTTTTTATTGTATTTGTTCACAAAATTTAAAACAAATCTAAACATTTCCTATCTTCACCTCCCTATTATTCTACTTCTAATATTCTCATTCTGATCTATCGCTCTAGACTTCTCTAAGGTATTTGATACAAGACTCCTCATGGAATGTTGTTTATCAAGGACTTTAGATATATATAGACATACAATTTCTGTATATTCAGCTTGATAACACCTGGCGACTGGTAGTACCGCTTGTCATTTGGATTGGCTATTGACATTCTGGATGGCTCTGTTCTTGTAAGTGCCAAATCCATGTTTTCAGAGTGGTTTTGTTTTGTTTTTTAATCTATCTGTGTATTATTCAACTCTTTGAAAGTACAAAGTTCCTTCTGGTCAAGTATAGCTTCCTTTGTTCTGGAATTATCTACTTATCTTCACTTTCATTGCCCTTCTAATATAAAGCATTCAGACATTCAAAATAATGAATTTTCAGAAGATAATGTAGATGATATATAGGCTAAGCATAGAAAAAGACAGACAAAAAACATGCAGTGGCAAAATAGGCAAATATGCTCACAGTGTTATACCTTGTACTCTCTAATCAAGTGTCAAGTGATTTGATAAATGCAAATCACCTCTAGATCTTATTCAAAAACTGCTAAGAAAGCATTGCAGAATGTGCAATAAACACAAAAATATGTAAAATGACAATTATTTACCCAGAGATACCCAAATAAATTGTGTACATTTTTTCAGGTCCCAACAAGGACTTTGGTGTTGAAATGAACAAAATGATCAGTGAAAGCAAAGTCGTAGAAAAAGAATTATCATATCTGAAATAAAAGTAATTAAAAGACTAAAAATTATTCTAAGACAATGGTCTAGATAACCTTCACTGCAGAATTCTGAAGAAATTAATGCATATATCTGAAGAATCTAGAACAAGAATTTTTAGTAAGGATGTCAGTTTCAAAAGGAAAAGAGAAGAGAGGAAATAATGTCTCAATAAGATTTTTTTATTGATTCAGAATGCAAAGTTTCAAAATAAAGTTTGAAGCTAAGAATGAGCAATTGAACAGAATGACAGAATCATTTAGATTGGAAAAGACCTCTGAGATCATCAAGTCCAACCTTTGACTGGTCACCACCTTGTCAACTAGACCATGGCTCTAAATGTCACATCCAGCCATTTCTTGAACACCTTCATGAATGGTGACTCCACCATGCTCCTGGGCTGTCCATTCCAATGTTTCCAACCCTTTCTGACGTCCATCCTGAACCTCTGCTGGCACAGCTTGACTCTATGTCCTCTTGTCCTGTTGCTGGCTGCCTGGGAGAGGGGGGTGAACCCCACCCAGCTAAAACCTTTGTTTAGGCAGTTGTAGAGAGCAATAAGGCTCCCCCTGAGCCTCCTTTTCTGCAGGCTAAACAACACCAGCCCTGTGCTGTGTCTCAGCCACTCCTCGTAAGACTTACCCTCTAGATCCTTCCCCACCTCCATTGCCCTTCTCTGGAAATGCTCCAGCCCCTCAGCATCTTTCTTGTACTAAAGGTCCCAGAACTGGATACGGCACTCAAGGTGTGGGCTCACCAGTGACAAGTACGGGGGGACAGTCACCTCCCTGGTCTGCTAGTCACACTGCTCTTGATAAAAGTACAGAGAATAGAAGTGCAAAGCAAACCTAATAAAATCTATCCAAACATACTCAAGAGAAGATACTAGCATATATCAATATCTTTAATAATTTATCTTCTATTCAAGGCAAGAAATCTCACATATCTGGACTTCAAAATCGTTTTTAGAAAAGAATTACTTAAGACAGAGTAGATAAAGAATTGACTGATCAGGAGAGGCCAACAGGTTGTGTTAGGTGTTTGCATGACTAAATGGAAGCTTCTAAGGGGTTCTTTATGGGGTGCCTTGCCATAGAACTTTCTGATATTTAAGTTAAAAACTGGATCATAAAACCCCAGAGCACGCTGCTGAAATTTGCAGGTAAAGCATGTCTGAGAATCATCAAAATTATAAAAACAAACAAGGCGGCTCAGATGACTCGATAGCTTCTGTAATAGAAATGGGACTACATTTAATAGTACAAAGAGCAATACAACTAGATTTTCAGCTAAAAACTGTGAGTTTATCAGCTGAAAAAAACATAGAAATGTCAACATCAGTGCTTGGCATCACTGGACAGTGGTCTCAAACTGACTGGCACCATCAGTTCGTTATCTTACAGTAAAACCTTCATACCTTCTCTCTGTGAGTTCTCATGGGCAGCTCCTCACAGTACTGACACCTTCTCTCTTCCTTCTACACGACCAGCTAACTCCTCACACAACCACCTGACCCCTCCTCCTCACAGCACAGCCAGTGCCAACTAACTCTCACCCACTCTTTTATAACATCCCTCCTTATTGGCCATATCTGTAAGCTATTAAGGACAAGGCTGTTTCCACTCTTTAGTAATTAGTACAGCTGCAACTCAAGGGCAAGCACCATCTCTACTCTCTTACAATCCATTCTCCCATAGAGAAAAAGAAAGATGCAGGTACTCTACTAAAGAAGGACTACTAGTCATCAAAACCGGATGAAAAATGCTAATACGGAGTATTAAACATAATATTTCTGGGTTAAAGAGATGATTAACGCTACCGCATGAAGTAGAGTACATCTTCATGATGAAAATCATAAACCATTCGTGTCCTTCATATTAAACAAGAATTCACTGAAAACGTCATTAAAAATGGAAAGGAGGGAGCTGAAGGGGGGGAAGTTCAACAACACAATATCAGGAATGCAGAATTTAGATCACAAAAGGAAGTTGAAAATTCTTGTATTATTTTGCAGAAAAATCCTCAACCCTAAGGTGAGAGAAATTTGCTCTGTAAACACATGAATGAGTAAAAAGAGTCTGCAGATGCTTATAGTGTATTGAAGTTTAAGATTAGTATCAACATAAGAATTTTACATATATATACAAACACATATTTTAAAGATATGCTTTTCATGCAACATGAGTTCTTGCAGTAATGGAGGATAGGACTCAGTGTCCAAGAACGCCAGTTTATTCTGAGTCATAAATATGATCTCTGGGGTCAGCAAAATAACATTTACACCAAGCATTTTAATGGCATTTATTTTGATTCAAATGCACATAATTTTCTTTTTCACTCATCTGCTTAAGATCTACATGAATGTTTTAAACATCATTCACTCACTAGGTGCCTAATGCAGAGCTTATTTAGTCAAAGTGCTTCCATTGACTTCAGTGTGCCTTGGATTAGGTTCTGTATCCTTACCCATAGCCAGCTGCTGCAGGCTGCGGTTTTATCACAATATTAGACTGCTTTTCTCTTTCCCCCATGATCTTAAGAGGGAAAGAAAGAGGTATATTTTGACTTGCCCTGTCTGTTCTTTAACGTACTTAGATTGCAGTTATTTCCTGCTGAGCCCTGGATGAGATTTAGTTTGTTGAAGAGCAACTTTTTAATCATCTCACAGAATGAATGAACTAGAAGATATGTCAGGTTTCTATCAGAAGATGAAAAATGTAGAAACTTATCAGTACCTCTCTTCCTCTAAATATATTGTAGGTCATAAAAAAACCCTCTGTACAGTACTTATTACCCTTATAAAGAACACAAAAAATGTAGTTATGCAAAAGATGATCACCAAGAAACTTTGCCAAACAGCTAAAGCAGACATAAAAGTATGGCTGTCTCTGCATGGCAAAAAGTGCAAGTGAGACAGCAGGAGGACAGATGATTTCAATGTCAGGCCATGTAACCTTCCTCATAGAAAGGGTGGCTACAACCCCTTCATTCTTATTTGGGAGAGTTCAGATAGCAGTGCAAAACATTTTAGATGCAAAGCTGATCAGGTGTGTACCAGTGCTTAACAGCCGAAAATATATTTGGCTACTCCTATTGGTTCCAAAAGGAATCTGTTTTAGGGTGATAGAACCAGGGCCTTCTTCAGCTTCTAATTGCCATTTTGACTAAATACAAAAGCTGCTCATTAGACCTGTATCGTATAGGCATGAATATATAAGTTTATGTTTTAATGTAGCTCCGGGAAGGGTGCAGGGGACTCCACTTCTTCATACTTTCTCTTGCCCACCATCAACAGTTGATGGTAGCAGGTGAATAGCCCTTGCTATTTCAGTGAATAGTCATGTCTCTGATAGGGTCAAACAATGAATTAAGGGAAAATTTTGTCTGCTTCTCCACTGTACAGCTGAATAAGGTTTATAGCAACATGACCTCTAAGGATTCTAATGATGCATTTTTCATATGAAAAGAAATGACAAGCCTAACATTATAAAATACCTAGTAAAGAAGTTTTAAACATTGCAGAACAAAGCCAAATAGCCTGTCCAATAAGCTATCAGCAGCTTGATCCCATTCTAAATTACTCTCCTTGCCACCATATTTATTTCCCTAATACAGGACAACTGTGTTCTATACCTAGTTATTCTATGCAACTATTACTTTTTTTTTCTGACAGAGAGCAGAAATTGTTTTGATAAAGCAGACAGAAACATTACAGCTCCCAACTAAGTGAGTATATGTGTAGATTTATAAATTTCATTTTAGATGTAGTCAAAAACATATATTGGCATTAACTTACAGAAAGGAATAGAGCTGCAGAGCATTCAATTATCCATAACAGTGCTTGAATTATAATATCAAAGGTTCTTCTTCAGAACCTCTTGGAGTTGCCATCTTGTTTGAGTATTTTATCTTCTGCTCAACAGGCAGCTGACATAGTACAATCATGAAGACATGCCAGATCTTTTATGCTCTCCTGAATTATATTAAAAATAAATTAAAGCTGCACAGAATGCACTAAGAATATTAGACAAAAGATTTTATGCTCTCATGACTTTCATTTAAAAATGAAAGAAAACTTTAATTCACAGAAAAATTATTTGTAGCGTCCTAAAAAACCAGTAAAAATTGTAGAGTATAGAACTGAAAAATCACATTAGGTGAAGAAGTCTTCAAGAGTACATTGAGGTAAAATGATTTAACAAAGTCTGTGTATTCGGTTTGGTATATAAAGGATATCTGACAGAAGTTAGAGAGAGCACAAGCTTAAAAACATCTGTATTTCAATATATCTATAACAGTTTAGTACATTTTACTGCTATCCATCAAATTTCATGACACAAGATTTTCTTTGTGTGTAGTTCTCTGGAATACAAACCTGTTTTAAAAGCTTCAAAAAGAGTTCTTTGACTTTCCAGCAATCCACCAAATGAAGCAGAAATGATTGCCACATATTTAAAGACAAATCTTGATAGGAATCCAGAATATATTAAAATAACATAAAGAAATGCAAAACTGTGGTCTAATGAACCTAATCTGGAAAGAGTAATTTTTTTTAGTGGTTTGCCTGGGTGACTGAACAGGTCATTGCACTTCTTTTTATCTCATAAGGATAATTTACAAAGCACTTCAGTGTGCTCACTACTGATATCCACCTTGAAAGCATTATATTTAAAAAAAAAATCCCTAAATTATTTCCCAAAGTAACTGTGCTGTTCTTTGCTAGTGAATCAACGGTACACATTTAATATTTTCAGTGACAATGAACATGTTTTTCTTTTTTTGGCAGTGCTACCTACTTCTCATACATTTCATTTAAATAAAGTCCAGCTTTAATTATCTCTTCTGAATGTATCATTGTATGTCTTTATGTAGAATATGTACTAATGACTCATAATTTCCCTGCATTTTTATAGGAATTCATGAAAGCTCACCCTAATTTTTTCTATAGTTTACTTTTGATTTAGAGAACATGAGCAATAGTTTAATTTAAAAATAAATCTATAAAATAGTGGGGCTGGTTGCAGCACTCATTTACATCCCTGCAAATCCAGGAAAGTTAGCAATTGCATATGAAACAAATTTAACAAAAATATGCCTCCCCTCATAAAAATTCATATGGGTTTTTAAAGACCTTTCATTAATTTTTCCTTCTGATTTTAAGCATATTTTATCTGTCATTTCTGCATGATTATGAGTGGTTAGATTTTTTGTCAACATCTGGGAAAAAAAATCCAGTCTGTAAAAGGCCTTCCAGAAAGAAAGAAAGAAAGAAAGAAAGAAAGAAAGAACTCAATGTTAATAATTGTGATTTGTAAGGAATATATACATACACTGCAAAAATCTTAGTAAACAGAATCACTATCTCTTTGGCTAAATATTAATTTTCATCATTCTTTATAAATGTGAGAACTCAGAAATGCTGATGGAATCATGCTTCTGCAAGAATCTTTCACTTTGAACAGACTTCAGATATGAGTTTAAGAATGAACGATTATAATCATGCGAGATTTAACCACTGTTATCCAAAACAGATTAATTCTGCTCTGTCAGTAACTTTTATGGTGCATAATCTAGCTCAAAATTCTCAAAGAGAGTAAAAGAGAGAGGATTTAAACAAAGTAACTGGTTTCATGCTTAGCTAGCATTCAGTTAAATAAGCACAGATGTGGGTTTTATCTGCTTAAAAGTAAATCTGTGGTTTTCTTATTTAAACTCTTACGTTTTAACGTCCATCAGAAAGGCTGTTTCTGCAATTAATAATTTAATCACTGCTGCCTATTACATGCTACTACACAGCAGGCATATTTTCAAAGCTGTGAAAGACACTGGCCAAGTGTCAGCACTCCCTGCAACTCAGCCGGCCTCCCAGTACATTCACTGCGAGGAGCTCAGGGGCTCCGGTGCGGCCGGAGGGCACTTGTGGTAGGGAAGGGAGTGAGTGAAGAGGTCACAGCAGAATTGCACCAGATCAGCAAGACACTTCGGAGAGATGAAAGGTCACCGCGGGCCTCCGCGCTGCCGCGGTGTCATTTCAGCTGCTTGTCCCTTGGTGGAGTTCTTGAGTTAGTTTCGCCTTTCCGTCAAATGGCTTTAAATGCTTCACGTGGGGGTTCTGTCCTTGTTTTTACCCTGCTTTCGTATCTTCTGTCATGTTTACTGTACCTAATCGTTTCCACGTATTATTATGAATACGTTACTTTCAAGGCAATATGATTTTTTTTTTCTTTCTGAAGCTTCTTTTTCGTTTATGAGGGCAAAGAGTAATATGCAGTATACATTTGTTAATGTATGGAGTGGTATGGATATGTAAATAATCTCTCTCTTTAACCAGAGACTGATTCCCACTGCAGATCCCAGAAGTTATTTTCCAGTGAGAGCCACTGACATTCCTAAAGTGAGAAAACCAAATTGTCGTGGGCTGAAAGCGCCAACTGCGGACGCGAGTTCGGCTGCCGGCGGCAGAAGCCGGGCTCAGCCAACACATGAAGATAAACCAGCCATCAATTATATCTGCATATTTTAACGATGACCCCTGTCTTTCCAATCAACAACTACAACAACGACAACAAAGCCCCAGTACAGAGCATCGGGAGCTTGGGGGATGCAGAGAGCCGGGGAAGCTCCCAGGCTGCTTTAGGCTTTCCCCACGTACAGCAGGCTGCGATTGTCAGCAAGACGGATTCCTTCCCACACGCAAGATGCCACTTCGGTGGCCTTATCAGATGTTCCCTTTAAGGACACAAGCTCCTATTTCCCCTCTGTGTATCACCAGCATCTCGGGCTATTTTATTTATTACAGACGATTACATTTGTGATCCCTCTTCCCACTTGATCTCACCAGATCAGGAGGACAAATGCCGTGTCGTGTCTGAGCGCGTGTGGGCGTCTGTGTGCCTGGGAGCGGGGGGGCAGCCGGGCGGGGGGAGCTACACTGCGCAACAGATTTGCCCGAGAGGGACAAATCTCCGCCGCCTGGAACGGCCCGCCTCGTCCCCACCGACACCCGGGAAGCTGCGGCTGCCCGGGCCGCGGGACCGGGAGTGCGCGGTGCCGGGGAGGCGGGGAGAGGGAGCGGCGGTAATTCCACTCTCTCCCAGCTCCAGCGACGGGATGCGGGGGGGCGCGGGGGACACACGGCCGGCACAGCCCCGTCCTCCCCCCGGCAGCCGGGGCACGTGGAGCGGGAACAGCGCGGCCATCCACCATGCAGCGCACGTCGGGCCCATTTCCCACGCCGGCCGCCTGCCCTGGGGGAGGAGGGGAGGAGGGGAGGGAGGAAGGGAGAATGATAGAAAAGGGGGGGCCGTTACCTCTGCTCCGAAAGAGGAACCAATCCACTGTGAAGGACGCAGCACTCCCGAGCAGAAAAGACATTGCACATTCAGAGAGAGATTGCATGTGAAGACACTGCAAAAAAAAAGAAAGAAGGGAGGGGGGGAAACTGGGGGGGGGCGCAGACCTCGTGTGAAAGGCATAGTGTGTGTAAGAGAGGCCAGCGAGGGTAGGAAGGGAAGGGGGAGCAATTGCACAAGGCGAGAGAAAGGAATCACTCATTCGCTTGAAAGAGGCATTCGCAAGCAGACCGTAGTAGAAACAACGGGGAAGGAGACGCAGGCAAGAGGCGAGCGTCCATGCCGTGCAACAGCCCGGAATCCGATTAAAGTTTATGGCGGGGAGGTTAAAAGCGCTCTCATCCCGCCCCTTCCCTGGCGAATACATTAGGTTTCCTGGCAGCGTTTAAAAACACAAAGGGACGGGAACAGCGGGAGCTGCTGTTCGCAGTTGTATTTCCAGTGCAGGGAGCCAGTGTAATGCAGTATGCTGGTATTCCTACGTACTGGCATGTGTGGATCTTACACTGTGCGCAAAATTTCCTCCTCGCGGAGCTCCATAACAGCGAGGGGGAATTTTGATAAATTCAAGTTGCTTGGCAAATATAATAGGGATTTGGTACTAATCCTACTTAACCCGCTGCGAAGATACTGCGCTCCCGAACCCCCCTCCTCCGTCCGGGACTGCGGCGGTGAGCACTGAGCCTGCGCCGAGCTCTGCTTTCTCGCTGATGCTGCAGATAGAAAGCCGAGTGTCTCCAGCATCGGCGGGGGAGGGTTTTCGTGTTCTGGCGAGGCAGCGAGAGCGGCCGGGGCCGGTGCCAGGGCCGGAGGAGGCGCCGGAGGAGCAGCCCTGAAGCCCTCCGGAGAAGGGAGCAGTCCCTCCCTCCCTAGCGCCGACTCCATGCGGCGCGGCTCTGCCCCTCTGTGTCTCTGGACTCCTCAAGGAAAGAGGTGGCAACCTTCCCTCCCTCCTACGATCGCTCACCGCCCCAAATGACAAAGACACGCTGTGACCGTTGCTTTGAACCGTCTCAACATATCCGGCCGCTTTTCGCTCAAATATATCATCGCGATGAAAGAGACATTTCACCCCATTCGTCTGCATGCATTTTTATTCAAAAGAGCCATCTACAACCAGGAAAGCACACACAAACACATACAGAACGCGCAACAACTTGTTTTCCCACATGTGTGCAGGGAGCAGAAAGAGCAGCTGGATTGCTGCCTTCCCCCGCTGCGCGCACGCAGCACACACATGTACCGCGCACACCGTGCACACGCACGCCACCGCACACTCACACACACACCGCACACCCACACACACACCGCACACCCACACACACACCGCACACCCTCGTGCCCTCCCCGCTGCCTGCCCCACGCTCGCCTGCCCCCGGAGTCTCGCTCTTTTCCCTCCGGGCTCCGAGCAGGGAGGACAGGTAAGGAGCCAGGCATCACCAAGGGCAGGGCGGGAGCACACAAAAGCCATAAGCGATTAAATGGCTCAAAGTCAAAAGGAGACGCGAACTAGGGACGTCAGAATAAGCAAAGTTGAGCAGGAGAGCTTTACCATTAAAGTTTATTTCTCACTTACCCAGGTAGGTGACGCTACATTTTAGCAATCATCGAAGCAGCAAGTCTCTGTTCGGAAATAAATCTGTTACTTCTTACATTTTTTTTTTTTTT
>VYZR01045346.1:7051-19849 GCA_013400675.1 Oxylabes madagascariensis
TTTTATGTTGTATTGTACAGAAGTTTCCATCTTTTCTCTCCACTTTCCTTTCCTGCATGCATCTGAGATATTAATTTTCATAATCGTAGGCTTAGAACTGATTCTCTGAGTCTCAGACAATTAATTCAGGAGGATGGGGGTTCATATTTAAAATGTTCAAAATCTATTAGTGTTTTACCATACTCCAAAGCTGAACAAGGTAATGCTCTGATTTAGAATACATTAAATTGTAACACTTAGCTTTCCTGTTATGTCAAATTTATCTTGCAGCCAAGATGATTTTAGTTAGATAGCAATGGTAATTAAGAAAAGGACTATTTGTCTTTTAGGTGGATATTAGGAAGACGAAACTTAAAACATAAACGTAGATAAACATATGTGTTCAGTTAAAGGTTTGTCAGTCTTTTGACTGTCCAATTTAAAACAAAACAACACAAAAACAAAACCCCCCAAAAACCCAAACAAACAATCAAACAAAAACACAACAAAAAAACACCCAGGAAGAATTTATGAAATAAAGACTATAATTTCATGAGATAAAATAAAGGAACATCACTACAGAAATACGGGAAGAATGTGATATTGCCTCAAAAGATAATGGAAACCATGGTATTTGACAGCAGGTTTTTCTTCTTTCACTGTCTCTGAAATAGTAACACAACTCTCCAACCAGATAAGCTCTTTGTTCTCCATGTTTAAATGTGCTTGGGACCATCATGCTGTCATTTCCTACCCAGTCATGCGTCAGACTGTAATTAATATTTTTCACCTTTATGAAAAGACCAGTTCTGAGCAGCTTTACAGAAGGACAAGTAGCAAGACAGATATAAACGGCAATTATATTTATGTTTTCTTTTAATATATTGCAGAGTAATTTACAGATTTCTATGGAATTTTAGTACTGAGAAATCAAGAAGAAGAAATCAAATTATTGTCTGGTATAGGAACAATTTACATTCTGAAATCAATAACAACATTGTTACCTTAAGGGGAAAAAGAAGTATATACTGAGGCACTCCAGCTATTTGTATGGGTAGCATGGTATGAAGAAGTAGCATGAAGAGGTTGTATCAACTGCTTTTTCTTTTTTTTTCATTCTTAGTTTAGCTTGAAAGGTTGGCCAAAACTCTATCTATCTCCATTATCTTGGTTCTGTGGGTAAGATATCAAGATGAGCATGGAGAATGGATTGTCCTGTGATGCAAGCAGGATCCTTGAATAAGGACTGCCGTGACAACTGCACGAGGAACTTTAGTTTAGAAGCAGCCAAGAAAAAATTACCCTATTTCTCTTACTAAAGTGCAGGGATCTACTGCACAATTTGTACACAACACAGACTTGAGCCAAGGTTATCAGGGAAAAGTAAGAGTGGTTTTTACTAAGAAAGTAGATTGATTTTATCTCAGATTTACATATTTTTACAAAGTTCAGTGAAACAAAAAAAGAAGGTGCATATCAGTGAGCTGTTATACAAAGCCCTGTTTTTGGTGCTTTGTACCCTTCTTGTGAGATATACTACAATAGTCCTTGATTCATCTTTCCACACTGGAAGAGAATGTGGATTGTATATTTTAGGGGCATTTCACTAAGTCAATCAGAACTGCAAAACATAAAAAATCATTGTTTTTTTATAAAACAACGTAATACAGTAACCATATGTTAATTCAAAGACCTTGCTAGTTCTTTCTATGGAGCATACAAGCATAGATATGTTTTGTTGAAACTGTTACTAATCTGTTTTTGTGACTTGACCTCCATTTACAGACTTGATCTCACAAAAAAAACCCAAAAAAAACCAAAAAAAACCCAAAAAACAAAAAACCAACAAACGACAAACAAACAAAAACAAAAAACAAAAAAGCAAAAACAAAAACAAAAACAAACAAAAAATCCCACCAAAAACCTACAGAAAACCCAATCCATGTTGTAGTACATGAGCTAGGAATTTTTGTTTTGATCCTGAAAGGAACAAACTTTATGAGAAAGACATCATCCACAAAGACATTTGGAATTAAGCATAGATTCTTCTTGTGTCTTTACAACATCTTCTTAAACTTGTGCACAAACAATATCTTCTCCATAATCATAATTTAATCATCATTTAATCATCAATAGCCCACAGGCTTTTTAGGCTATTTATCTACTGTTTACACTTGATTTTATTTTAGTATGCTTTTCTTCTGACTTCTTTGCTCTTGAGTGAAGTTTCAGTAAATTATGTCATGTATAGATTCTTCTGTTTTTTTTCCATAACAAAAGCAAATTATTTTTTCAAGTTTCACTTTTAAACCTCCATATCAACAATCTTTCCATAAAGAAAATATTCCTAGACTGTTTTCTTTGAAGTTGCTTTTCCTTCGTATTTCTTCGTCGTCTTAACGCAGAGTATATCATAACAGTTCAGAAAAGAAAGGAAAATAGTTTTTTGTTGATGCAAAATCTCCATATCTGAAAAAGATATTTCAATGACAATTAAAAATATATCATGCTTGCATATATATTCTGATATTCAGATATCCCATTCTTTAAAGTTAAATTTGACTTGCTGTGAACGTGGTTTTTTAGTATCTTCTTCCTGTCTGGAGAATCAAGGAGAGAAAGCAAGGCTTTTAATTCACAACTGCATTGAGTGAAGAAGTTTAAAGTACCTAATTTATAAACTCAAAATGCGACTCAGCTGGTTAAAATTCAGCAGGTTCTATTTCCAACTACCCAGTGTAGAAATGTTTTTTTAATTACAGCTTGGTTTATAACAATGGATAGTATCTGTAGCCAAATTTGTCCCTGTGAGACATTCAGCAATGGAACAATAGTAGAATTATTTCTGGGATCCCTGATTAGCAAAAACAATACAATAGTTGTATAAAGCTTGGAGGTTTGGTTTTTGGAACAAAAAAGAAGTAAAATCTCCTCTTAATGCTGATTTCTGTAACTTGCTGTATGATTCAAGTACATATTTGGAAATAAAATGCATTTTAGAAGCTAGTGTACAATGGAAAAAACTGAACAATTTTGAAACCTAATGCTTACACTTCCTACATTAAAGTTCTATTTCCAACACAGCTTATAACTCACTTGCCACAGGACATTTCAAACACTCGATATCGCATGGCATGATTTTTCCTGTACTTCAGGCTTTTAGCACTCAGGTCAACAAAATACCTTGCATTCTTTGCAGCCCACTTTCTACCCCTGTTGTACAGGGCCTCTGGAGGGCATCTAGTCAACCTTCTGATCAAGCAGGGATAATTACAGCAGTTTGTCCAGAGCTGTGTCCAGATGGCTTTTGAATATCCCAAGGAGGGAGACTACACAATGGATCTACACCACTTGTGCCAGTGCTCAGTCACCCTCCCGCTAAAAAAAAAGAAGTTTCTTGATGTTCAGAACCTCCAGTGTTTTAGTTTGCACCCATGATTACCTGCTCTGTCATTGGGCACCACTGAATTCCTCATATTAAGAAGGAACGAGAAAAATAGAGCAGGAGAGTAAGTGGAAGGAAAAATTATAAGCTGCAACACAAATATATTTTTAAGTGTTTTCAGTATCTCCAAATAAAGTATAGTAATGAAGAAAAATGCAATATGCTATGTCAAACAAAAGTTTTATTATTTTTTTTGTACTTGATTGGTAAGATTAGAATGTCCCCATCCTCTGCCATCCATTCCTCATCTCTACACCAGCACCAGTGTTGCTATGTTTATTGGCATTTTCAAGTACCACAGATATTACTTATATTCCGTAATTTCACAAATTACAGTTGTTAGAAAGTACTAGGTACCTATTTGACTTTGTTGTCGCAGGAAAAAAGGAGCCAGACCCGTTTCATGTGTCTTTGATTTGATAAAATTTTCTTGTTACTATGTTAAAAAAGTGTTGGCTGGCTGACCACCTGGTCTGAAAACAGGAAGAAAAATGTGTTGCTATTATGCTTGAACTGTCCTATTTTCAGCACAGGAGTTTGTTATCCATTATCGCCATCTGAGATGATGTTTCTCTCGTGGATGTAAAGTCATGCTTCACCTAGATGAGCTTCATAGAATCTGCTGCAATAGGTGATTAAAGGAGAATGATTCCTGATTGTTTTCCTGAATTTTAAACTCAGTCTAGGTTCAAAAACCCCATTGAGTTGAATTGTTCTGAATTATAAATTGAAGTTACTTTGACACAGGTAAAATTATTTTGCTCTGACCGAATTCTCCTTTCAGTTTTGGGTTTCACATAAAAATGAGATGATATTTCCTGATTAAAAATAAGGACTGAATTTTTTAGGACCTGAAGAAGACCCCTATTGTCCCCCACCAAATGCTTGTTCATGATTGAATATGTCACAGATCTTAGATATGAATTTTGGCCAAATGTTGGGACCTGAACCATAACCTTGCCTACCTAATCCCACGCATGTTGTAGCGTAATTAAAGTTGTAATTACTTGTTATCATTAGCCACAGTGTTGTACCAACTATGAACCTCATTACTCAAAATAACTTGATTCTGTCTTCAGGTAAAAAAAAATTCAAAACTGGATTTTGTTGCACAAGGGAGTAGATAAACACAAGCATGGTCTAAGCATGTTGGATTTTTTTCTGGAAGAAGAGTCCCTGTCTCTACTGTCATGGTGACAAGAAATTCAGTGAACAATCAGTGAAGGGCTCAGTGCTGGATCTGGACCATTCTGTGATGCATGCTTCTAGGGGAGAGACCTTGTACACTGCCCAAGCCTGCTGTGCATGGTGTGTTGGTGTGCATTCACTGGCAAACTCCAAGCTGGACCAGCCAGGAGTAGGAGGCCCCAGGTGTGGGTGAGGGTATCTGGCAGGCAGCAGGGCAGTACTGGTGTTTGGGGGAGACCCATGCGTGTGGCCTGCCAGTGGGACAAGTGTGTGAGTGCCGTATGTGGGCAGCGAGACCCCAGTGAGACCAGCTGGTGAGCTGGGGACCTGTGGGGCTGGCGAGGAGGACTGGGATATGGGCAGGGGTGCTGGGCAGGCGGAGAGGCTGGGCTGGTGCCAGGGAGAGCTGTGAAGTTGTGTGTTTGTGAACCTGGAGAGAGTGGTGTGTGTGCTGCACTTGTGACTTTCTGCCTCTGACAGCCCAAGAGGAGGAGGGGACATGTTCCTGTGTGCAGGGGCTGCCGCGGTCAGAGCCTTGTCTGAGGCTGTCTGTGTAGCCACAGCTGTGGCCAGATCGGTGTCCATGTGTGTGTCTGCATTACAGGCCCAGTCTTGGTACTGAGCAGTGTTCCTAGCGCAGAGATGCCAGGATCCCAGGCTGGGCTCCAGAAGCCAGGCAGGAGGGTTCTGGACCAGGCAGTGGAGGCAGGGGCCACATGTCACATTACTTAACATTTGTAAGCGCTCGGTATGTTGAGGACAGGCTTTCTTTGCAATTGCTGATATGCCTAAGCTTAAACTTTTGCCTTTTTGCGGAAGGCTTGTTCCTGTCATTGTTTTGATGGCACAACTTAACCTAAAGTTTCTTTATGGACTTCATGCTGTCCATCCATCCTCTTTGGAACTGGATCGCTGTTTACATGACCCTTCAATTTTTTTATAACCCTTTGCAATGATTTGTGGATTCCTTAGTGGGCAGCTGTTGTGGGTGAAAATGAGAACTTCAGAGAAAGTTTATTAGAGAAGTCCTGCTGTTGAGTCACAGGGTGCAGAAAGGTCCCCCCTTACTTTCTAAAATTCTCAGAGAGGAATTTAGGTGTCACTGGATCTGGTCTTAACCCCAGACTTTATAGTTATAGTATGGTTATAGTAACTTTGTCCTCCAGGATTAATGATGGCAAATCAGATAAATTTATATAAAGATGAATTAATTTCTTATTTAGATGACAAATGATTGGAGAGAAGATTTTAATCAGATTTATTTACTTCAGCATGTAAAAGCTAAAACTACTAGCAGCATATAGTATAGGTATAGTGCACTATATCAAAGCTATTACATAAAGCTAGCAAAAAACCACCCATTATTAAGTAGAGATTGATATAACTCACCACACCAATGCTCATGGGCAGGCCTCTTTCACTCAGCCTCAAGGAGTATCCTTGAAGGGGCTTCCTCACTTCAAGGGAGGAAACTTCATACACTCCAAAAAGTATATGAGAGGAACCCAACCGTGTGAAAGTGGACTGGACTTCTACAGTGTATAGCGATTGACTGCCAGTCATATGTCTCCAAGTCTCCATAGCAGCTTATCTGTCAGATCTTTGCCTCACTATCAGGATCCTAATTTGGAGTTGGTGAGCCACTCCGCTTTTAGCATAATTCAATGCCAAAACCAGTACCTGACAGAACCTCTCAGCCCACCACTGATGGCTTGCAAAATAGAGCATTATTTGTGTTGACCACATTCCAAAGCAGATCACCCTGCTACAGTGCCTCAGAAAGGCATAATTTAAAGTATGGATTAAAAATTAATAGTAAAAAAAGCTAAGTTGCCAGTATAAGTGTTAGGCCTGTGTCATTTTACTGGCTAACTGGTCCCTCTCACTGTCAATATAGATTCAGAGCAGATTTTGGCTAGTATGAGGAATTTTTGTCACCCAAGATCAGTGCTTTTAATATATAACTCACAAAATAGAACATTTTTGTAATTATGTATTTTTCTGTTTATTTATGTGGTTAACTAGTTATAGGAGTTTTATTATTTTGCAGATCCTAAAATTTAATTTTTCATCTCCTCCCCTATTTTAGGGCTTAATTTTCTCAGCCATTCATGTCTTCTTATAGAATCTTTTAGATTTAAAATTAATGAAAGCAACATCCTTTCCTCAAATCATAATGTGACCTGGTGAAGGGGTGGAGGCAGGAGGATATACCACCACAGTTTGTCACTTGCTGACTTTGCTAACGATGTAAATTCTTAGTTTGGAAAAACAGATCTCCAAATTTATCTTTCTGAAAGTAGTTGCAGAAAGAAAAGATTTTAAGTTGTGTAGTTAGCTACATTGCTATTGTGCTCATATTGAGGGGAAGGAATGGGATAGAGATTAAAAATTGCTCAGGGTGGTAGTTCCAGAACAAAAAAGTTTTAAGAAAGTGTAACAAAGGGTGAACTAAAGTTTTTCTTAGTGACATATATAGAGCTAGGTTCTCTGTTGATGTAATGAATACATCCAATGACTCAGAGGATCTGTTTGGTTTTCTACAGCTGGATTCTGATCCTAAAGCTAGAAGAGGAACTTAAAAGCAAAATACTAATTATAAAATCACAGCCAAGAGCAAATAGTATTACATTTATTTCTGTACTGAATAACACAGTAATCTAAAGTTGACTTAATCAACTATATCCACCCAAGGGAGATGAATAAAAAGAAACCTGGTAGATTATATTGATCATCATATAAAATGGTAGCAATTACCATTAACAAATAGTCTTTAATAAGCAAACATACAGTTGGTGCTATTAACTTGAGTTTTTTTCTCATTAAAAGAAAAATGAAAAAGAGGAGGGGAAAAAAAAGGAAAGTTGGGGCCTGATGCTGTTTCAGGATGAAGGCATGACTAGTGGAAGATACCTGTTGTAGTATTTTCCTAATGGTCCTTTCTCTTCTGGCTCTGTAGAAATCTTGAATCATTAACTTAGATATACCCAATAAATTCCAGATTACTAATACTGATAAGAAATAACCACTGAACTAAACATTACTATGCTTAAGAAAAACTTTGTGAATCTCTGCTTTATCCTAAATAAATCTAACAAACCAAACCACTGAAGCTGCCAGGTTTTGTTTTTTTTTGTTTGTTTTTNNNTTAAAAATTAATAGTATTATCAGCTAAGTTGCCAGTATAAGTGTTAGGCCTGTGTCATTTTACTGGCTAACTGGTCCCTGTCACTGTCAATATAGATTCAGAGCAGATTTTGGCTAGTATGAGGAATTTTTGTCACCCAAGATCAGTGCTTTTAATATATAACTCACAAAATAGAACATTTTTGTAATTATGTATTTTTCTGTTTATTTATGTGGTTAACTAGTTATAGGAGTTTTATTATTTTGCAGATCCTAAAATTTAATTTTTCATCTCCTCCCCTATTTTAGGGCTTAATTTTCTCAGCCATTCATGTCTTCTTATAGAATCTTTTAGATTTAAAATTAATGAAAGCAACATCCTTTCCTCAAATCATAATGTGACCTGGTGAAGGGGTGGAGGCAGGAGGATATACCACCACAGTTTGTCACTTGCTGACTTTGCTAACGATGTAAATTCTTAGTTTGGAAAAACAGATCTCCAAATTTATCTTTCTGAAAGTAGTTGCAGAAAGAAAAGATTTTAAGTTGTGTAGTTAGCTACATTGCTATTGTGCTCATATTGAGGGGAAGGAATGGGATAGAGATTAAAAATTGCTCAGGGTGGTAGTTCCAGAACAAAAAAGTTTTAAGAAAGTGTAACAAAGGGTGAACTAAAGTTTTTCTTAGTGACATATATAGAGCTAGGTTCTCTGTTGATGTAATGAATACATCCAATGACTCAGAGGATCTGTTTGGTTTTCTACAGCTGGATTCTGATCCTAAAGCTAGAAGAGGAACTTAAAAGCAAAATACTAATTATAAAATCACAGCCAAGAGCAAATAGTATTACATTTATTTCTGTACTGAATAACACAGTAATCTAAAGTTGACTTAATCAACTATATCCACCCAAGGGAGATGAATAAAAAGAAACCTGGTAGATTATATTGATCATCATATAAAATGGTAGCAATTACCATTAACAAATAGTCTTTAATAAGCAAACATACAGTTGGTGCTATTAACTTGAGTTTTTTTCTCATTAAAAGAAAAATGAAAAAGAGGAGGGGAAAAAAAAGGAAAGTTGGNGGGAAGATATGCTTAACTTAATTTAACCACTCTCTTGAGATACTCTTAAACTAGTTGTTTCCAGTCCTTCAAAGATGCAGTATTTTGATCCATGAAGACCTGTAATATTCCTTTCATGAATTCAACAGTCATGGTTGCTAAACAATTTGCAGTGGTGCTATCAGCTCTGAAGCTCTTGAGGAATCACTGTACCATTCTGTGGCTACAGTTCAAAAGTCAGATTATTTCTCCAGATGAGAGGTTCAAAATCAATAATGGTTAACTAATCTAAGTGTATACTGAAGGGTATACTTTTTTTTCCTTTTGAGATGGCTACAAGTTTCTTTTTTTAAAAAAGTTCAGCAAAATGTGTTATTCTGCCTCAGTCTGTGTGGTTTTTTGTACAAATTCTGTGCCATTTTGTTTTTATTTCTCTTACTAAATTGAAAATTGTTTATTTTGCCACTGCATTTTGTGATTCCTTGCTAACCATCGTGAATTCACACATATATTATCAATCCTAATTTCCATTTTAAGTACATGACTGCTATCAATTAAATATACTTATAGATAGCTATTTATACATGTTACTATTACTGAAAGATGACAACCACTTTTATGGGTTTGTTTAGCTTGGTGGATGTCTTTTTTTTTCCAGTTTGAATAGTGATAATACAGATTTTATCCTCAGAAATATATACTTATTAAATTTTCAGATGTCATTTGCTTTTCATAACATAATTTGCAATGGTTTCTGCTCTCAGGGAGAGGTTTTTAAATAGATGATATTTTGAAAATTATGAGAAATAATTGTATGAATTCCCACTAATTTTCCACTGATAAATTTCTAACAAGAAGTTTACTTCACATATGAGCATGTATAGACCTTTGAAATTTGGCTGTCCCATGAAAAAAAAAAAAAAAAAAAAAAAGAAAAGAAAAAAAGACAAACCAAACCACAAACAAACAAGGAAACATGAGAATAGCAATTGCTTCATAGGCATTGCCAGGGATTTATTTGTATGTCAAAAGTTTAAAAAAATAATAGTCAAGAGAACTGAAAAGAAGAGCACTAATCAGTGTGTCCTGTGCTCTTCTTTGTAGTCCCAGCGTCGTGTTACATTTCACCTCCCCGATGGCTCCCAGGAAAGCTGCAGTGACAGTGGTCTGGGAGACCACGAGCCAGTGGGTGGTGGAATCCTGATCTCACACCCTCTCCCTCTGGTTCAGCCGCAGGACGAATTCTACGACCAGGCTTCACCGGACAAGAGGACTGAAGCTGATGGCAACTCTGACCCCAACTCGGGTGAGTCACCATCACTGCTCTGCTTATCTGGGTTGCTTTGCTAATTTGGTACACTTTCTTTTTAATCCCTTTGAGCTTTGCAATGGTAGAGATGTTTTTAAACGCATGCATGAATATTTGATCATATTAGCTCTTAAGGATTGTTTGGAAATAATGAAGTTTGCCTGAAGTGCCTCATGTTGTAATTTGACTGTGGAAAGAAAAGTTTAAATGACTTCATACTAATTGCACAGTAAGTAATAACAGCTGGGGAGAAGGATGTCCTACAAGGTAGCAAGTTTTTCCTGATGTTTGCTGATAGTGCTGTAGCTATTTAGCTTTAGATTTTGTTTTAGGAAAGTAATTCTAAATATCAATTTAAAGTTCAAAGACATGGAGGTTGCACTGTTGTTTAGACTAACAAAGAAATCAGTAAATCAGTGAAGCACTGAAAAATTGAAAGAACCCAAAATTTCTTAACACCCCTACACTTCCCCCTTCTAACATTACGAATCACAGGGTTTCTTTGTTAGCTTGGAATGGCATGATGTATTGGAATTGTCAGATACAGGTTTTCGTACAAATATTAAGGATTACTACTTGATTTAGGAACTTCTGCCTTTCCCTTCTTTCCTCCTCTATAATACACTTACATTATTGCTGTGTTTCTGTGAGAGCACTAAAAATTGAAGCAAGATCTTAACTAATACTATGACTGGTA
Source organism: Oxylabes madagascariensis (assembly GCA_013400675.1). Lineage (NCBI taxonomy): Eukaryota > Metazoa > Chordata > Aves > Passeriformes > Timaliidae > Oxylabes > Oxylabes madagascariensis. The sequence continues at coordinate 17,864 of VYZR01045346.1, forward strand.
TTTGGGCATTGGAATGTGGAATATGGAGACTTAAACATACTGGAAACAGAGAGGGGGAAGCAGCACTTCTTTGAAGCTTCTTGTTTTTTGTCTAGAATGTGGAGACAAAGGTTAAAAGTCTTATCTATGCTCTTGGAAGGTAATTGAACCAAAATGCTCTTGCATCCCAGGAGTATAGAAATAAGAATTAGTTTCTGTCTTTGGCATTTCTCCCTTTTTGTATAGATGATTAAGTTGTCACTGGGCCTGTACAAACCAGGAGAGAAGGTGGCCTTGGGATCTGATGAACAATATTAAGGTCCATCTCCTCATTTGGGCAGAGCTGGATCTGAATGATGGCATTTACATCATGGCAGATGACAACACGAACTATGGAATATTGACTTTGGAAATATTTTTCTTATATATATGGGAAGACCAAGAGGTTGTGTTGGATGAAACTCTACAAAGAAACAATTTGAAATGTTTTATTGTCTGAGAGTTGCATTCTGATTTCTTTTCATCTGTCTACCTTTTCCTTTCCCCCTGCCCCCCGCCACTGCATTTTATTTTCTTTACCAGAACAGAAATGTTTTTGGAACTATGATGTTAAACCCTTAATCTTTAGAAATACAAAGAATGATAAAAGAATAACAACTATGAATGGATTGACTCTGGAGCAAGAATGTATGTCTGCTTAAGCAAGAAAGGAGTTTAAGTGGAATTATCCAGTTAATTCTCTGACCATGTATGAGACTTGTGAAAGATTTAACAACATCAGAGAGGAGTTTCTAAGGCAGCATTGCATGTTGGCACTGTCACATTGGCTTCACAGACTCTAAATTGTACATCTCTTCAAAATGCAGCATAAAAGTCCACCAGAAGTTAGGAAAAGAGGGCTTAGTAAACTTCATAGCAAGTTATTAAAAGTTCAGTTTTGGAAATTTTCTGTTAAACACATTGTGCAAACATAGTATATTAATCATGATCATCTATTCATGCCTGATATAAACACTAATAGAAGATTAGTCAGAATGAGTAAGTGTTCTTAAAAGTTATATGAAAAGTTTTAATATGTTTGTGGTTACACCTAATTTAGCCTTAGGGATGCTAAATTTGTGTCAAATTTATGAAAATCTAACCATCAAGCTGTACTAACAATTAGTGAAGTATTGAAGTATAGGGTTTTTTGCTTTTTATCAGACATTGAAACATTATACTCTGTATCTCATCAAATCTCATGAGCTAAGAAAGGAATTATATCGTCAGTCCTGTGACAGAATTTTTTCTAGAAAAATCCATGCCAGGATGGGAGTCATGTTGCTCATTAGACAGATTTAACTTCTATATTGTATTCAGTATCAAGCACTGTATCAAAAGTTAATTTGCTAGTGTAGGCATAAGTTTTTGAATGAGAAGTGAAATAAGGTTTAAAGCAGTTTATGGTTATTGTAGATTGAAGTAGTATTGTAGTATTGAAGATCCTGTGGCAATTTTCAGAAGAGAAAAATATTATCTGGTATTGGGCAAAATTACTTTGTGGATATTTACATGTGTTCATAGTTAAAATAACCAATGTAGTATCATTTGAACCTTGTATTCCTTGACACTCCTAAGCTGAAATTTCTAGTTCTATTGCAGTGAAATGTTCCCTGGTTGTATTTACCTGTAGAGGTAGTTTCATTTCTGTGGCTGTTTAAGGGATTGCTGGTTATGAAAGTACTTGGGACATGCTAAGGTAAAATATACAACTATAAAGTAAGGAAGAAAACCTTAGCGGAGAGTTGTAGTGTTATCATGTACATATACTGCTACCAATTTTGTATGATAATTGCATAACAATATTTTTATTCTAAATGCTTTAACTGAAGAGAAAGAACAGTGGTTTTGGGAATGTTTGCAGATGACCTCTACATCAAAAATACAGATTTGTTCCACTGTATTTTTATAAAAGTTCATTCTAAGTAAAAGTTTGCTTCAGCTCATAAGAATGTGATGCTAATCTTG
>VYZR01045358.1:18998-31576 GCA_013400675.1 Oxylabes madagascariensis
TTTTGTTTGCTTTCTCCAATATTCCAGTCTCTCTTACAAACTGTAGATGCTGAGTTGATATGTAGCATATTAATACGTGCATCATCATACACAATGGTAGTATCAGTCATCTACTTGTTAGGTTTATGATTCTGTATGTAAGGACTTTAATAAAACCAGGTGTAGTAACATACTGGGAGCTTGTATGAAGCTCTTGACCCTTCTTTCCCAGTCTTTCTCCTCTGTATTTCTCATGCTTCATCAAATCCTTTCCCAATTCACTAATACTGGGATAGAGACATCTTGTAATAATCTGGATTCAGTTTCTACATCAAATTTNATTGTGATTATTATCCATCAACAGTTGCAGTTCATTGAACCTACTGTACAAAACCCAAGACATCTAAAAGCCATTAGGAAACAGCAATTTCACAGATAAAAGAAATAAAAGAAGCTACAAACCTGCTAGAAGATTCCCCTTGTTCTTTTCTTCAGGTCAGGGAGTGGGAGGGAAAAACACACTTGTTATGCAGATAGTAATCAAATTACTTAGTTACACATGATGTTATATATATGATAAACGTAAATGGGAATGTTAATTGGTGTACAACACACACGTTACATTGCAACCACAAAAGCATTCAAGCAAGACTCATAACTACAATGCTTCTGGAAAAGAAACTTTTCAGGTGTTTTAACACATGCATAACATGCTTAGTACATACCACTGCAGACTGAGTTGGCAAAGCACTTAGGCAAAATGCATTGCTGACACATATATAACAGAAAGCTGTAGTTTCTTATTAGAGAAGTTATTTCTGGTAAGTAAAAAGGTTCAATTTCAGGATAGCACAGCAATATGCTTATTTAAAATAAGAAGTAGATGCACTTTTGAGGGACAGTCATATTTTAGAATATTTTATGTGGGATACAGCTTCATTATTTATGTAATTTTCTATCCATCCATTTATACTAATGTTGCTTTCAACCTGTTTGTATATGTAAAATATCAATACTTCACGTAACTTTTAATCTAAAAGCTCCTTTTAGTGTGGAGCAGTTTGGAATTACAGTTATGGTAATGGATTACTTACGGCTCTGTTCTTGTCAACTCTTTGAAATTCAAAGATCAGCTTTGGATACCCAGCCAAACTTCTTTTTGGCTGAGCTTTTTGGCACACAATTACCTTTTTACTGTCATGTGGATGTTCATCACCCAGCTTTGAGAGAAACCACTAATTCTCTTGCACTGTCTGCAATTAACAACAGTTAAGATGCTTATCAGAGCTTTCCCATAAGGCTCTTAAGCGCTCTCCTTTTTGATCTTTATCAAGTGTCTTTTACTTCCTGATCTGTGCCCCGTATTTAATCAGTCAACTTGCTGCCTTCTGCTAAACCTTTTCCTGAATTATTGAAAAGTCTTGGGCTGCCAGTGTTCTGTGAATTCTCACCCAAATATCAAATATTTCCTGCCAAACTGTGGCAACAGGTCTTTTGAGTCATCTTCCACTGTCTGTATGTATGACTGCATATATAGTTTGTCCTAAGGAAATACTGAATATATCAGAAGTAATGACAAGAAGGAGCAAATTCCCCAGTGCATTCATCTGCAAAATACCACAAGGCACTCTTTCTTTGGAAAGGTAGATCAGCAGCTACAGCCTTATACAGAGGCAGAGTCATAAACAAACCATTGAACCAAGGAACAAGCTCTGCATGAAACTTAATATTTTTCTCCTTAAGAATAATTTGGAATGAGGTGAATCATTAGCTGTGATGCATGAGTGGGTTGTTGGGAAAATGTTTCTAATGCCTGTGCATTTCTAAGATAAATAGCAATGATTTGTATTTGTTCCAACATGATACTGATCTAATTTGTTAATTGAAATTTTTAATGAGAAGACTTGAGAGCACTTAAGACAACAAACCAAGATGAAACAGACAAATACTAGTTCTCTATAAGCTTGAACAGACATCAAAAACAGCACCAGCTGCCGTATTTGTACCTACTTTGTAGGGCTGCAGGTATGCAAGGCCTTCAAATGAGGCTTCCAGGTAGCAATGGAAACCGATTTCTCATCAGCAGCATAGCTACGCCATACACACTACGTGCAGGATATGTGGTAAAAAAAGAAAAAACAAGGCAAGAGGGAGTAGGGGATGAAACAAAAAGTTGAAAAGCAGATTAGTAACCAATACAAGTCGTATCTTTCTCTTATCATTCGTAGCACTGATACATGCCTGAGGGGAGGAAGAATACTTTCATAATATCGCCAGGTGGCTGCCACGTTTGTTCGGCTGGCGTCGGTAGAATAAAACCGCCAGGAAGCCTGGTATGGGGAAACAATAGAAAAGCACAAAGGAACCACGAAAATGAAGTGACAATGCCACCGCACTGACTACGGAGTGAGGGGATTTTGCTCAGACCAGGATGTGTTTGGTTAGGCTGATTGAGGAAACACCAGTACAAACCTACCAAAACTTCTGTGAATCCCAGTACACCCCTTATGCAGTAAGATAAGAGTTACTGGCTCTGTGAAAGCACCAGAAGATATTCAGCACTTAAAGGTGCTCAGAAATGCATTGCAGTGATTTATTTGTGACAAGTCCAGAGGGGACACCTACACAAACTTGCAGTCTGACGTAAAGAAAATGTCATAATACACTCTGCAAATCATAATCAAAACCAGACAAAAAACACTTAGAAGAAAAGAGAAGCATTCTCAGTGGTTTGAAACATTGTTAAATGTTTCAAAACACAAAATGAATAATTTCAAAGGTGAGTGACCAAAGCATAGCATTGAAAATGTATCAATTGTTTAGATTTATAGTGCATACAGATAGTAAGGTGAGCCATGGTTCTACAAGCTGGGACATGTTCCCTGATGTCAGCATAACTATATTAATTTGTACTAGCTGAGCATCTGTGCTTCCTGTATATTGTCAACCATTAAATGTCATCTATGTATTCTTGTATGGAATCTAATACCCTGTGTTTTCCTACTGTATATCTCCCAGAAACACATCCAGTCTTCATTAACAGATGGAGAACCTGTTACTCACTTTGAAAATTGCTTCATTGGTTCATCATTCTCGTTGTCAAAAATTTCTGCATTATTTTTAATTTGAAACACTTTGGTTTTGGCTTGTAGCCAGAGTTACTTGTTATGTTTCTGTCTACTACATTAAATGGTCCAGTAGGTTCCAAGACTTCCTCTCTGAGCTTCTGTGTTCAAATAATTCTCACACTAAATATTTCTTATAAGCTAAAGAAATTGAGAAAATTATGCCCATATGAAACGTTTCCCTTTTCTACAGCTACCATTAGGTCAGGTAAAGGCTCTAGCAACGAGTCTATCTATGGCAACAGATGAGTTAGCACAGACTAATTCTACAGTGTTACTGGTTAGAAAATAGACATTACCCTGATAAGCTAGAGACAATTAAAAAAAACCTGGGCACTGTTACAGTACCCAATGATGTGCAGTTCAGAAACATCCTGCATTTATGAACACGAAATTTTCNACCCTATAAGTCACCCAGATCGTCCTTGGTTTTATTGCTGTGTGCCTGTTCTCATAGTTCCTATTCTGCCAGGCCTTGTGCCTTCAAAAAATATACCTACCAGCGATTTTATATTAATTTCTGGATCACTGAAAATATTGAACCTGTAAATGAACATGTAAATGCTGAACAGCATCCATCTTGGGATCCCACAACCAATGTCTTCCTTTCACAATGATTTTGCCCACTGAGAGTCACTCTCCAAAATCAGACAGCTAGCTACTCTTAATCTATTTTGCATGCTCTCTTACTAATATTTTGGTTGAACTGTCATAAAATTATAATAAGAGCTATATCCAAAACATAAATCTATTATATGTTTCCTCTGGCAACCGAACTTGGAAGAAGTAGATTAGAATATATGTGTTAGAAAATACGTCAAGCAGTCATTCTAAACTAGACACAAAAGGAGTGGAATTATTTTTGTTAATTATTATAACAAATATTAAATTTGAAATATATAGTATTTAATAATGATTGAACAGTAATAATGGACAACATTTATTAATTTTAAGAATGCTTCAAAGACAGTCTGACATCTCTCTGTACTTAGCATGGAACTCTAGCATATTCATGCTCAACTTCTTTATTCGAATTTATTATTTCAAAAATAAAACCCAACATACCTGGCACACATAGAATATTTGACATCCCAGGAAAATAAACTAGGACTCTAAGAGATTATTTCTCCCCCTTTTTTTTCATCAAGTAGAGCAAAGCTTGTGCACAATGATTCTTTAGAGTATTTTCTCAGTTTTAACTAGGACTGAAAGTTAAGGAAAAAGCCAATGCAAAACAACGGCCTAAAACATATCATGCCACTTTTTGTTGATTTGCACCATCATGTCAGAACAACTGCAGACAATTTCAGACATTTTGAAATTGTTAGTGCCTACATTTCCAGCTTTTGAATTGACTAATAGTGAAAGCAATTCTCTGGGCAGGACACTTTTAATCTTCACCAAGTACATCACTCACTGAAATACTCTAAACCCTGTAGTAGATGAAAAGTAGCTTAATATAGGCAAGAGCACTGTGCTGTCAGTTGGGTTGTCTAGGGATCAATTCTCTTTTTCCAAATAGCTTTCTGACTGCAGGCATGCATTTGGCATCCTTGCCTCTGTTTCTTAACATGGATAGAAGAAAATAAACTACACACAGAAATGCTATATATAGTTTGTCTTGATGATCTTAAAGGCCTTTTTCAACCTAAATGCATCTGTGAGTCTGTACAGAATTATGGCAACACATAGCAGTCACTGAACACAGTTATTTCATGAAACTAACCAATCAGTTAAATATTATTTCTACAAAACTTTCCAAATGGAAATAAAACTTGTTCCAATATGTACTTTAAATCACCTGTGATTATCTTTTTGGTGATTTCATATTTACCTGAATTAGACTTGCAGCTGGATTCCTTCTTTTCTCAAAGTGTTTCTGACGATGCTGTTCCTGCACTTTCAATGCAAATCCTGAGCCAAGGATGCCCTGCAATATCATTTTATCAATGTGTAGGTAGTCTTTGAACAAATATATATCATCAATTACAAGGATTTTGTGAGGATGTTACACCGTATGGTTGCTTCAGATAACACATTTATGACCAGTATACGACAGTAGAAGGCACAGATCAGTTCCCCTTTTCCTGGTGAAGCAGGAGATTCCTTACATAACATCTGTGGTGCTACCAGTGACCACCCATCCCACCCATTGCCTGAGTTTGTGCTACACTACGTTCCTGCAACTGTCAAGGCCATAGAGATAGATATAGATATATATTTATAAAATGAAGCACAGATATTCAGAGGAGCTTGAGTCAGGAATGAGGAAATGATCGGCTGACAGATATGCCAGGTATATCAAATTCCGCATCTGCAGTACTTATTGTAACTTCTGATTTTAGAAAAGTTAGAAAATGCATTTCTTCTCGATCTTTCCCATTAAATAATACCCATTGTTCATTCTAGAGGCTATGAAGAAGCTGATTATAAAACTTCTCCTCTTCTAGCCTTTTACCTTTGAGTAAGGTAAATTTGATTCTAACTGAATAGATTCAAAGTCTGAGCACGTTTTCCTTCTTGACTCATAAGGAATGTAATACTTTTGCTGGACATGTCTGCATTATAAGGAAGAATACTTCCACTAGATTCTTAGGATAAAATACTATAAGAAGTGCAAAAGTTTCCTACATACCTCTTGTTTTACAGACAGATTTAACAGAGAAGTATTTTTGAGGAAAACTAGTATCTGTACATAGATATGACATGAGGAGCAAAAGTTGTGGCATCTCTAATATGTATGGGTATTAATCTTTTCATTGTAGTGCTGCTAAGACTAGATTTCTTGTTAGTGGTGACTGGGTGACAAAAGGAATTAATTACAGTAGATGTCAATAAATGTCAAGGATTCACAAACAGGTAATGGGTTATAATTATAATAATTCATTATAGTATGTCAAAGATACTGAAATACTCTTTGTAGCTAGAGCAAGAAATAAATGCAGTGCACCAAATGATTTAATGCTGTTGACAAATGATGACTTTTAGTCTTAGTTTATCCATATGGTTGAAAACAAATGAAGTATTATAACATCCATTTTTTATAGTGATCTATAGATAAAGTATATGAGTATTAAAATATCAACAGACACAGCACTGGAGACAATGCAAAAAAATACAAATGCCACTTCTCATTTCATGCTTATTCAAAACTAATTAAAAAAAAAAAAGATTCACTCAAAAAAAAGTGAATTTATTTCTGAAGCTACACTATATTTTAGTGATTAGATAATTCCCATTTCCATTAGTCTCTTGAACATTGATAGAAACAACATAAATAAACTGCAATGTTTATTTACAATTATTCACAGAAAATTATCGTTGCATCTTTTGCATTCAACAACATTAACTATTAGTTGGTTTAAGGCCTTCTACTATTCTCTGTTGGTAGCTTGAACACGGCCATACAAAACAATTAGAAATACCTAATTCTTTTTCACTATAATCTAGGTTAGAAAAACATACAATGTGCTTTTATTTTTGTTTTGTTTTGAAAAATTTGAAAGAAAGCAGTAATATATAAGTCACAATTCATAACAAAGGAAGGATTTTCAACTTTACACAACAGTATATAATCTAATTTAGGGTTATTTCCCACTTTTGTCCATGCCAGAGAAACTTCCTAAAACTAAAGCAAGGACCCCAAACCTTTTCTTTGGATTTTGAATAGCATTTCACTTGTGTTGCAGAGCAAAAACCCTTAAACAGTAGTTCTTCATGTAGACAGCTTCCTTCAGCTTTTTGTATCATAACAGTGAGAGGACCTCCAGGAGTTTCTATTATTTTTATGATTTTTATAGGCATACTCACAGCAGGTAGTGCAAAGAAGGAAATGCCAAGTAGAGCAAATCCCGCAGAAAGCAACCTTCCAAGCCAAGTAAGAGGAGTTTTGTCTCCATAGCCAATGGTTGTCAATGTGATCTAAAAAGAAATTAATGAACAACGTAGTTTACCAGAAGTCACTGACAGATTAGTTGCAGATTATTTACATTGCATGAAGCAGCATTTCCACTAATTAATCCAAGACATCTGAAACATATTGCTGTTTCTAAAAAAAATGAACATAAATATACTAACATTGACACTTTTCTGCAAAAATGTAATACTGTTTATGACTAAATATAACTGAAATAAATAATAAATGTGAGGAAAAACACCTAAACAAGCAATAAGTTTTAAAATAATGAAAAATTATCTTGATCTCAAATTTGAGGCACATGGTAGGAAATTATATAAGGTGGGCAGAAAAAAAGTGTTTTACATAGATGTGAAGGTGTTTCACCTATATTCTGCAGGAAAATATAACTGTATATATTTGTCTAACTAAATAAATATAAATTACACAGAGATAATACTGGAAAAATATAGGAGAGAGGAAGCTGATGCTTGCTGATGATATAGTCAAAGGAATTGCAAGAAGCAGCTGCATTTTCTGGAAACCTATCAGTACAATTTGAAGTGAGTTATCATCTGAAACACAAAAAACACCAGTCAAAAGCTGGGAGGAACTTTAAGTAAAGTTTCTGGTCCTTTCCCCTTCCTGCTGACAGACTCAGATACAACTACATCACTCCTGACATGAAGGTCCAAAGGTTACTACGCAGCGGCAGATGCGGAGGTGCCTCAGGCTGTTGGACCATGTTAGCTCAGACCTACCTGTGGGCAGGTCAAAGAGAAAGGGGAGACAGGTTTTAGTGCAGGTAGGAGGGTTCATTGACCACTGGCCATGGACAACGCGGCCACTGAGATAATGGTGCGTGGCTGGGGCTGGCTGAGCGCATCTTGAAGGCAAAAGATGAGTCTGTGGTCTTTCCCTGACCCAAGGGATTGCCCTCCAGGCTACTTGTGGCCCAGGAAGCACACCAATCCCATACCTGGGAGCTGGACTGGCAGAAGAGTTGTGTCCATGTGCTTTCACAGAGTTCAGACCCATGCAGCTGCCTGGTGCGGGCAGCTGGAGGAGGTGTGGGCAGAGCGGAGGATTCCCGAGGGCCGGCTGGTAGGCTGCGGGGCGCGTGCTCAGGCAGCGGCACACGATGTTAAAGGACAAAGATAGACAACAGTAGGCTGAATGCCAAGGACTACGGGGCCTGTTATTAGGGAGAACATGTGCATGGAGAATTATTTTACATCGTGTACCAAATGTGGGCAAGTTCAGGCTTAGCAAATATTCTGGCAGCAACAGATTCTTCAGGAAATTGCCTTCTAGAGACATTATTTTGCTTCCAGCTTCCTCAAAGTTCATTCCTAGGCAAGACGGCCAAAACAATTCTATTTAATGTCAGGGTCATCACGGGACAAAAGAAGGAAAGTCTTTTGGAAGTAATTAGATTTCAACTATTTAGGACTCTGTAGATAGTAAACAGTGCTTTTAATTGCTCCCATTGTTAGGAACAAGCTGCGAGTGTAATTTACCCTGAGAAAGCCACAGAGACTAAGAGAGAGGGATGAATTCAGGCTGCAGCTGAAATTTCAAGTGGTTATCAAGTCTCAAGTTTTGTAACGCTAGCCCGGTCACAGACACGCCACCTTGCATGCCTATCAGGTCTCACTCTTCCTTGCTCCTCTTCACTTCCCTCCCCCATCTCCTCTTCTGAGCCTTTTCTGGACTCTTTGGCAAGCCAATGCCACCCAGGAAGGGACAGAAAATGATCCACATTTCTGCATGGTTTGTTTCTGCTGCTTTGGTCCGTTGTGTCAGCTCACAGATGGGCCTAACAAGCTCCAGAGGCTGCACAAGGCAGTGAGAGACTGAGATGGAGTAAGAAGGAGGAAGGGACATGAGAATGCAACTCTGTCTTTTCTGGCAGAGATGAGCTGGTACAGCCATGGTCTTGGCCTGACAGAGGGGCTTGATTTGTTTGCTGAAGAAGATAATCACAGCTCTTCACATCAGAAGGCAACTGCAGAGCAGTTTGAGGCTATTAAGAACCCAAGAGGAATTAAACACTTGAATAAATGAATCCCTGAATAAAAGTTCCTCAAAATTTGTTTCTAGGCCAGTTATTGCAAAGCAGTTTGGAGCTCTGGAATGAGCCCACTTTCTTGGCTTCCATTCAGCTCCCTATCTCTGCCAGTCGCTGGAAAGTACAGAGATATCTCCTGTCTGGGCTGATGAGAGGGAAACAGAACCAAGTGTCATCTGCATATTAATGATATTGCCACTGAACTGTATTCCAAAGAAGTCAGAGATAAACTTGAACCTTTGGGACCTGACATCTGAGAGCTATCCAAAACCCAGAGCAGTCATACAGAGTGTATCTCTGGAATTTCTCCAAAGAAAATAACAAGACCCTATTAAAACCTTTCCCTCAATTCTTCTAGGTACTAAGGACTTTATGGTATCAGTCTGTGATTAAGAGTATCAGCGGCTTCTTGCTCACTTTGAGCTGTTTTATCTCAGGATGGTCTTTACAGGGGTGTATAGGAGTCAGCACCATGCTGTACTGTCTTACTCAACACTGAGCAAAGGGGTTTGATCTTCATTTTATACTACTTTCACCACATAACTAAGAAAATGTTTTTCTGGACAACTTCAGGGTCAAGTTTGGGAATAATCCATTGCATCTTTGTAAGTGCTGCTAGTGAATGACTAAACCATTGGCCAGGCCCTACTGGCATAATGCTGAGATTAAATTAACTGAGCAGGGTGTGGAAAATGACTGGATGTGAAAACACGACCACATAAGAAATTTCCAGACATCACTGATAATCATGCGAGAAGCAGACAGAAGTTACAGCTAGCAAATCAAAGTTCAAAGGTAATTTATTCTATCCTAAAATGTAGACTTGGGCTTGTCTGAAAAAAGCAAAGTCTAGTACCACCAGAGATGTACTAGGGTGTCTGAAGAGGGACCACCCACAGGAGAGGCAGCAGACTGTCCAACAGATCTTTGATAGTACTGTATGCCTATGTTTAAGCAGCTGAATCACACTCCTGCATGGCTAAATGAGCTAGCTGAGTCCTGTCTTTTACACCAGATTCAAACCACTCCATTTTGGTTACTTCCATAAATGAGGGGTCTGGACAGACTAGCCAAAGTAGGCAGTGTCATCTGGCCAGGCTCAAAACTCACAATGATGATAGAACATCTGTTATCTCATTGCTGGAGCTAATAAATATGCTACTATAAATGAGGTAATATAATAATGAACGGGATGATATAACTCAGATGACTTCAATTAGATGAGATAACACTCAGGAGGCCATTCTCTACCCTAATATTTCTTTCTGATGTCATTTTATGTTCTCCTAGCAGTACTTACCTTTTGAATCCTTACCTGACATCACTTAACTGAAAAAATATAGTTTGCTCATGCTATCATTACATTTATTAGGAAAAAATTTTAATCAATTTTAACTCATTTGAGCTAGTCATTGTGACAATGTAATTAATTGTAATATGTTTTGTTCCCTAACAGGTCACTGTGGAGTGCCAGAGCCATTCTGTATCCAACTGTAACTATTGGGTACTACTAGAAAATAAAGACTTATTAAGAGAAATTCTGTCAAATGTGTAAGAGGGACAGAAACTTCAGCTGCATTACATTTTCAGCTAAAGCTAATTAATGTACAAACTAAATGTGATAAGTATCCACAGTTCTAGTTAACACCAGTATATCTCAGAAGACCATGCATGGTTTGGTTTTGAAATACTTAGGTTTTTTAATTGACCTCTTGTTCCCATATAGTTTTATTATTTTCTTCTGTTAAATGAATTTATCTTCTCTACCAAAGCGAATTTTGAACTTGAGCTCTTCATATAACACTCACCATTGTGTGCTGCTGTCTTAGGCAACACTGTGGGGACTCCAACCACAAGAATATTCACAGTAGTAATATTAACATGATAATTCAATAGCAGGTTGCACAGTACATGAAATTGCATGAAATTGCAAATACAGTGGAGTATTCATACGTAAATTTGGATGCCATATCCTGCCTTTCATTTCTGTATATAAATATGGGCTTCAGAAATGGAGTCAGTGAAATAACCATAGCAGTGTATGGTCCTCAAATAATCTGAATTAATGAATGGGTTAATTGCAGCATGCTAGTGCTGATCCTGTAAGGAAAAGCCTAAGTGCCTCTAAAAGATTGAAATTAGGGTGACTGTTTGTGCCTGACTTTGATACTGCCTTTTCTTTCTTGTACCTCTGCCATGACAAAATTCAGTCCAGAGTTTGCTAGATAATCTGTGGATAAATCAGAATAACTTTTGCAAATAAACAAACCAATGAGACTAAGCATTGATTTCCCCTAAAATGCCATACGGTCTGTCCTTTTCAAAAATCTGCATGTGGGTTACTCTGGCAGTAAAAACAACCATGACTAAGAAGCACATTATGCATTTCCCACATACTGTTTTACATATTGTAGAAAAAAATACTATTATTAAAATGGCAAAGATAACGGGTAAGAGGGAACACTGATTTCTAGTAACTTTGTGCACTTACTTAAGTGCATTAAAAACTTGAATGTATTCATGTCATACACTTGGGAAAGAAGAAAATATATAGAAATATACAATATATATTGTTTTCAGGTTTTTAAATAAAAGTTGTTTTTCCTGCTGAAATCAAGACAAGATTCCTGACTTTCTCAGTTGCACTACTTATATAACCTCTGACTCATGCACTTTCACTTCATAGTGTACAAAATATTTTAAGCACCACTTTATACAATGATTATTTCCTAGCAGGGTTTTTCCTTAAAAAATAGCAGTCAGCAGGTAGTGGAGAAGCAAATTCTAAAATAAAGGTCTTGTTCCTGCTGCTAGAGCTGCTCAGGGAGAAGGATCTGGATCTAACACGAGTCTCAGTCAGATGCCAGAGTGGAGCTCTGAGTTTGCTGGGACTTTCTCATTCCTTGTGCATACGTTTCTCCATTCCAGCTGGCAGGTGGGTACGATCCTCTGCTCAGCCCAGACTCCCTGCCGGTGCAGTGCTAAGGCACACAGGGTCTTGCAGAGAGGTAGGGGCTGTTTCCTGGGAAATCAAATGTCTGAAAAGATCCATTCCCAAGAACATGCAGTCACAGGAGGGTCTCTTGCAGGACCACATCCTCACGGCCACCCTACAGGGGCAATGGTGTTTTCAGACTGCCAGAGCTGGGGTACTCATCAGTGAGGACATCGGCATCCAATGCCAGAAGCTTCACAACCGTGTCAATACAGCAAGGTTAGAAAGCTTCTGGGCAAACCCAGAACTCAGCTTTTGAAGAAACAGGAAGCAAAATAAACTACAGTGATGCAACTGAATGCAAGAACCTTCTCTCATTACTTTAGCCAATATGAATTTTACATGTGTTTGTACTACAGCATAAAATGTATATTTTATCAGTGATCTGCCTTGATGCTCTAAAGCAACAAGTTTCAGCAAAATATTTCTGGATATTTGTAAAAGTACACATAATACTTACTAGGTCTGGTTTTCCAAGCTCCCAATTTTGTGCAGTGATAACATAGAAATATA
>VYZR01045376.1:9101-19827 GCA_013400675.1 Oxylabes madagascariensis
TTGCCCACTCATTGAACAAGATCGTAAAAGAAAGCAACAGCTTCCAACAGCCATCTGGTTCCTGTTTGGTAAAACTCATTTCAGTTACTAGAAAGTTAACTTCTGGCTTTTCTGGTGTATTTTCTGGCTCATTTTATGCTTAATTGGTAATGTTGGAAGTTGCCTGCTGCTATAATGGGCCTGGCTCGGGGCAGAGTGAGCCGGTTCTAAACCCAGCACTCAGGAGTGCACTTTGGACCTGCTTGTGGAGCTGGGTCTTGGTCTTGGCCACAGCTGAAGCAATAAAAGAAAGGATAACTTCCATTTAGAGCCACCTTTATTTAATGACCCAAAACTATGTGACATATCCACACAGTTTGTGTCAGGTAAAAATTCCATGATCAAATTGTCTGTTGTTACTACTTGAGTCCATAATGAGAAGCTGGAAGTTCTTGCAACCTCTATCAGACTATAGAGTTTATACTGTGTATAAAGCTTAATGAGCCTTTTTTCATATCTGTATAATTTTAAGAGTTATAAGCTCTAAAGGAATTGATTTGCCAGCTACATTTTTTGCCTTCTGGGTTTTTGCCTTCCAGGCACATCTGTTTTGTTCCTAATTTTCATGTATTACAGTTTTCCTTCATGCAATAAATGGAACTGTGTCTTGAGCTGTCATACTGACTTTTTGTCAGTAAAATATTAGAAGTTTTCAGTAGGTTGCAGCATGTAGCCCAACAGCTTCTTGAGTATCAGCTTTGTGGCCTGAAAGACTGATCTAAGCAGTTTGATACCTTTAATTCACAGATTTCATAGCAGGTGTTGGAGCTATTTGCCTCTGTCAGTGATATCACTAGGACTCTATAACTAAAATCCATGTTTTGGTTTCATCCTAGTCTTTTAACTCTGGTGAAGCATGTTTACCCTCATAATCTGAGAAGAAAAAGAAAAATATAGATTTTAAAGTTCATGTTTGAAACTTCTGGAGTTAGTCTACACTATTGAATAAATTTGTTCTCTGCTTTAGAAAGCATCTATTTGTCTTTTAAACAGCGCAGGTTCTCAAGTCACATTCCTGAAGCACACATAGTTACACCAAATTCTTGCATGCTTCAGGAAAATAAATAGGATCCCCTCTTTTTATCAGTATTTTCCTAATTATCTGTTTAAACAATAGCAAACAAATATATACAGGACAGGTGTCCGAAGCTTTCCTTTCTCATTCCTGTCAATTCTTGAAATAATAGAGAAAAGTTAATCTGTATTATGCAGAAACATCTACCTGAGTGCAGTTTCATACACTGCATTGTTTAAATGTATGCATTGTGACTCTATCCATTACAAATTGAGAACTCTGGTGTAAAATCCAAACTATTCTGTAATTGTGTTTTCTTAATCTGAAAGAGCTATTATAAATCTGCATCTGTTTATGGTATTTCTGCTGTTAAGGTTTTATTAACACAGTCTGGACATATTTGGGGTTCTAGATTTTGACATCACTACAGATTTTGTTATGTGCACTTAAGTTAGACCTGCTGTCTTTGTAATCATTGAAGTAGATAACTGTGAATAGTTTCAGAGATACCTCATGATGGTATTTAGCCTGAAACAGCCTGGTCTGATCCTTGACCCTTCTGTAACAGAACTGAACTGGTTTAAGCCCAGAGATGCAATTTGTGATGTTGCACATTTTGACTTCTGATGGAGGCTATCAGCTGAGTCAATTAAAAAAATATGCATCTTAGTGACTTTATTCAGAATGTACTGACTTGGTGTCTTCAGAGGAGAGGGACTAGATGCACTGAAATGCAGATGCATAAATGGCAACTCATAGTTATTAGCACATAGATTTCAAAATCATTGCTCAAAATTAACACCTTATTTTGTAGAGGCAAAACAAAAGCTGTGTGATAATTCCTTCAATCCAAAGGCTCCATGGAATACTGTGCACTTTGGTTAGACACCTGTACACTACCCATTAGTTATTGAACAGAGGTACTGCTTTACTAAACTATTGTGAGGTCCTACTTGTGATCACCTGATACTGCACACACATAACTAAGAATTTTTGCTTTCATTTGCCAAATTTCTTAAAATGCAGATAACTGGCCTTTGGTCACTTTAGCATTTCAAAGATTTTAAATGCACAGTCAATCAAGAATACTTGAAAAGCACAGTAGTTTTGCCATTCTGAATATATGAAGTTCAGGTCTTTCTGTAGCTGTGCTTCTCTTTAAATTCATGATCTTTTCTCTTGGTTTCTGTAACCTTGCAACATTTATGTTACTTCAGCTGTTATATATTGAGCTAACATAATTTCAGCAAGCAATCTGTGTTTTGAAGTTTAAATAAAAGGAAAATATTGTTACACTTTCTAATCTAACAATATATTTGTAATGCTGATATAACAATATTACCACTAGCTGTTATTTTTTATTATAACACCTATAGATGATTTTGCTAGTAAGGTAACATTAGGTTAACTATATGGCAGAAATTTGCATTTAAGACTAAAAGAAAAAAAAGGTTGCATACTTTTATGTAATTTCCTTGGCAACAGTTTACTGCAGCGAGAACAAAAAACAGCTGATGTACAAATTTTTCAGAAAATTACATTGATCGCTTTTTAAAAACTCTTGCCAGTGTTACTGGTTTACCTGGCTTTTAAGAGGGATGAACTATTGTTCATCTTGTTACTTGCTTGTTTTACTTTGGGACTGTTTATTTTGCTTCAACCATCTATGAACAGTCAAACTTACTCCCTAATTTGAATGCCTGCCATTCTCATCTCTGGCCTGAAGTTCCCAGTTTGGGCAGATTATGAGGCAAGCAAGAACCTTTTTATGGATTTATTCTTCCTAAAAACATCATTTTGGGCGGGGTGTAGTATTAATCTGTGATATGCAATTAAAAGTCTGTTTAGATATAAAATTGATCCTATATACTGGAATTCAAACCATTAAATTAAACATGACCAGCATGATTGATATTTCTATTGCAATATGATTTAAGTTGTATATTAATGCAGATAATATTTATGATATTATTTTAAACATGGAAAGCCATGAAATAGAATATCAGTCAACAAAATAAGTTGCTCAGATTGCTACAATTCATTTGAGCTTGATGAATTGCAATAAGCAGTACCACTGCAAGCCCAGTTGTGCTGTTGTACTTGTGGCACAACATCCTATCCTGTGCCTGTACTTGCTTGAGAGGGCTTGTGTCACTTCCTGTGCCATAACAGGAGAAGTAGCACTGGAAACATGTTATAAACTGGACTGGGAATGCTGTGGTTCGCATTTCTTTTTAATCTGAAGTTAGTCTTCTAGTGATAAAATTGATCTTGGAATGGTGTCAAAATCAGTAGTTTACAAGTCCGATCTCTGGTCGTCTTTCTCTGTGCCAAGTGTTAACTGGAGACCTCCCACGTTCACTGTGTGGGAGGTGGCTGGCTAGACTCCTTGACAGGAATAAAATTGCAATTAAAAGTAGCAGTTGAAAAAAAAAAAGGTAGTATTTCCATAGAGGAACTAATACTTCCTGGTTGTATTTGTTACTTGCCCTTCCGACTGACCACCATTTTGTGGTTATGTGCAAGGTGTAGTGATTGTACAGGTGAAAAGCAGACTTTGCAGGCTTTGACACTTCATGTAGGATTTGAGAATTTAAGATTCTTTCTCTAAAATGATTTTCAATGAAGAAAAGTAAAAGCCAAGAATAATATTACAATGTATACAGGCATAATAGCAGTTTCTATTTTCAAGTTACTGTAAGAAAGGCACTTTGGAGAGTTCTGACAGCAAGATGGGTATTTGCTTGGCTGGAGAGATTTCTGCCCAATATAAGTGTTCCCTCAAACAGTTACTGATTACTTTGTCAGATGTGCTTGTGTTGAAAATTATTGAGATACTGAAATTTGTTGTTTGTAGCTCTTGGTATTAAATCATATTTGGATGTCAGGTCAGGATTTCTTCTCAATAATAAAGTTTAAATACTAATTTGTCTAATGTCAAGACTAAATTTCTCTTGCGATTGTTTGGATAGAGCGTTCTCACATCTTTTCATCAAAATGGCGGTGACCTAAATGAATTACTTGCATTTGGGTGATCCTCTTGCGCTCTTTTTAGAAATGAGACAAGACGTTGATAGCATGATGATGTGGGAAAGTGTCACTTTTTTCTTTTACTAATGTGCTAAAATATACTTATTGCTCTACAGATGGCAGAGCAGTTCAGTCCTGTAACAGAGACAAATGGTAATTAGGAAACCCAGGAAAGGAATAATTTGGATAGTGCTGTGTGGCAATGATAAGTATTCCAGCAAGAGAAATGCACTTGAAATACAGACAAAGGCAAGAGCCTGAATCAGTCTTAAAAAGGTTATGGTCTTAGGTGAGGTGGTTGATTTGAGGCAGTGGAAAGACTCAGGTAGCCCCAGGCGTGGCCGTGCAGCTCCTCTGTGTGGCAGGAGGCAGCACACAGAGCTGAGCAGGTGCTGCTGCCTGGATTGCACAGCGCAGAGCTGTCCTGCAGCTGGGGACACCTGGCATTTGGAAGTGCTGTGTGGTGTGAGAGGTGATGCACCACTTTCCGTTCTTCTTGCTGGCCCTTCAGCTTTCCAGCTAGTGGCATTGTGTTCCCAGGAGCACAGGGAGGCTCGTAGGAGTGGCAGTAGGTGGTGTATGAGCTGTGTTGTGTCCCAGTAGAATTGGGTTGGTCTGTCCCTGTTGGGAAGGCTTGAGGTGTTCTTGCCTTTTCCCCGGAATCTTTTTATGCCTGATGAATTTACTAAATTATCTTAATGCTGCTTATTTAATGTATTCCAGATCAGCTCCAGATTTTGTCTTGTTGAATATCTTGGCCAATAGGTACTTTTCAGGACTTTTTTTTTTTTTTTTTTACATGCTTATGCTTTTGTTGGGCTCTTCTGTTGAGAGACACCAAAGGTGACTGGTGCCTCCAAGTGTTTACAGCTGGCACAGAAAAACGTGAACCCTTTGTGACTTTACAGAGCTGCAATTTTGTATAATATGTCATTGGCATTGTCCTAAAACGTCCTCAAGGGTCTGATAAAAATTAGGCTTTCCTAATCACAATTAGATGAATCTTGAAGCTCTGACAATATTGATGGACACAGTAATAAGGAGTTTTGACTTATCTTAATTATGTTCTTTATAGATAACTTTTATTCTAGTTTGATTATTTAAATATGATTATAAATATTAGCAGTGAAAATTATAATTTTGGTTTTGTTTTATTTTCAGTTTGTTACTTCCTAACTTGCATCAGATAAAGAGCTAAAAAAACAACTACATATTTCGCTGAATAAACTTTTCTAAATAGTACAAGATAAGAATTGTCAGTATATGATGCCAAATTCTGACAAATCACAGCACTTTAACGTGTTATTCAAATGTGGGTTAATGAAAGAAAGTGTATTATTTAAATATTATTAATGAAAAATTCAATAAGCAGAAAGGTTTTATATATAGGACTAAAAATGTTGTGCCAGAGCTTAATTTCTCTGTTAATATAATGGAGCTTTAACTTAAATGATACTGACAGTGTCAGCACCTTTAACTGTTACTCTTGTCATGGGTTCCTATTACAGTGAAAAAAAGAAACAAAAAGGTTTAAAAGTGTCAGCAAAAGTACACTTTAACCAGTACAGGTATTTTAAAAGTGAGTGCAAATTCGAGAATGTAAGAAGAAACCTTCTGTGGCATGTATTATCTTTTATGCAAGACTAAGATCTAGGCATTCATGTGCAGTAATGATCTGTTAAGTGTGGTGATGCTATGACCAATATTGACATTTCAGGGATCTGCCCCAGCCCTGGCTGGCTGCAATCCTTATGGAATGCCGAGTAAATCCATCTTCTTGTTTTCAGCACCCTCGTCCCATGTACATTCCTTTCATCCGGAAATGCCTTTAACCAATAGTCTCAAGTTACCCAAAGGGAATACTAAAAAAAAGAGGTCTTCCACATCAGTGAGCTCTGAAGGGACAGAGATACAGTGCTCTGTGCCCATAAAGGAGAAATGTTTTGAGAGTCTGAAGGAGAAAATATTAAAGAACATGATTGAGAAGGACAAGCATTCAGAAGTTGGTAAACTACAATACTTTTTGTTTCCAGTGCTTTAGACAATAAAAATAATTGTAAAGTGACATTAAAAGTAATTGTATTGTTTGTATGTTTCTTATTATTGTGTGCCGTTAGGATTTTTTACAGTCTAATGACTTTTACAAGAAATTAGGTCATCAGCCAGACATTGGCCTTATGTGATATATTCTTCAATTTGCAGGTGCAGCTAGAATGGAAAGAAAAGGAAAACTGGAAGAAAAAAGTTCTTCAACATATGGTATGTAGAGAGCAATATTACTTTCATTAAAAAAAGAATAATTCTCTAACACTTCTTGTCTCTGAAGAGCAAATGTAATAGCATAAAAATATTTTCTGAGCCCAGCTGCACTTTTTGTTTAAGGTCTTAAAACGAGTTTTTATGTATATGACAGGTTTGTAACAGAAGAATAATTTGTAAGATAAAGTGAAAGTGCCCATAGCAAGGAGTTTGAAGAATCCTAAAGTACCTGTGAGAGGCCCACTGCCTCTGGTTTTTTATTTGGGGTTATTCTTTGGGAGAATGAGTAGTACTGGCTGTTTCATTGTACTGTCAGATTTGAGATGGGAGGAGCAAACAAGGGTTACTAGCAAAACGTGGCAATTCATGAAATAAAATACAGATTAAGAAGACTCTGGTTTTATCCTGTGTTCAAAATAAAATATTAGAGACTGACAAGAATTCAGAAGTGATTCTACCTTGTTTTTCCAGGAGGTAAAAGTTTTGTCTCTGTGTTCCCCAAGAAGATAAGACTGCTGCAATTTATGCACAGGAAACAATCCTGGCTTTGAGGCTTATTTTTTGGAGCAAGTTAATTTCCTTGTTATTTGTCTCCCTGCTGATAACTTAAGAGTGAAAATGTGGGATGTATTTTGTCTGGGGAGAATTAATAGGATATAAAAAAATTTTCAGGGTCAAAGTGCTTGTCCTCATGTGTATACCAACAGTGGTTAAAAGTGAACTGCAGCGTAAAAAATATGTCAAATTCGAGTCAGAATCAGTTTTCTGTGAGGATGCCACTGTATCGTGCAGAGTGCTGACAGCAGCAGTGGATTTGTGATGCTGAAATTTCCTTCAAATGTCTTTCTGTAGGCCTAATACGTGTTTTTAGGGCAATGTATCCTTTGTAATTGGGAATTTTGCACTTGTGAAAGCTTTTTCTCTTACCCAAATCTTTTTGTTATAAACTGTAAGTAAAAAAGAAGTTATACGCTATTTACGTGATGTTACAGATTTTGTGTACTTTGCTGTGTTTTTTTGTCCTTGATATCTTACTTGGAAGTATTAAAATGTTAAAACATTATTTGTCAAATTAGATTTCTTTGAACTATTATACCAGCAATTAATAAGACGTGTGTCCAAGATATCAAGTAAATTAACTGAATCATTTTGATCTGACTAGACAACTGGAGCACTTGATTTTGAATGCCTTGTTTAGGTTGAGCTGCTTTAAATAGTTTAATTTTTATTTCAGGTAAAAAGAAAGAAAAAGAAAAGGAGAAAAAGGAGAAGAAGGAAAAAGATCATAAACCAAAACAGAAAAAGAAGAAGAAAAAAAAGAAGAAATCAAAACAGCATGGTAAGTTCAATTTATATTTTTTTTAAGTAAAACCACCCAGTGTATTTCTAGTATTAGACACTAAAACTTGTTTGTAAACAATATGAATGTAAAATTTCAAAAATGTCCAAGAGTAAATTTTAGCCTTAAATATGAAAAGAACACTTAGGGCTTCTTTTTTTTTTTCTTGCATTTATAGCCTGTCTCTCTCTATGTGATAGACACACATATTTCACAGATTTTTTTTCTTACTCAGAAAGATATGCTCGTTGTTTTCATCTCTTTAAATTCTTCATTTGAAGTTCTGCATACATGTCATACCTATTTTGCTTGGACGTTAAAATTATTTTAGTGTCTAGTTTGTTGCTACATTTCAGTGCTTTGCTGTATGCAATGCACCCCCTCTTTAACAGTTAATCCTTCACAGCTGAGGTTGACATCTCTCTTATAACAGCCTTGTCTGTTGCCTTGACAAATGGGGATTATATTTTGTGGATTGTGTGTTTCTCTGTCCTAAATTNTACCCAAATCTTTTTGTTATAAACTGTAAGTAAAAAAGAAGTTATACGCTATTTACGTGATGTTACAGATTTTGTGTACTTTGCTGTGTTTTTTTGTCCTTGATATCTTACTTGGAAGTATTAAAATGTTAAAACATTATTTGTCAAATTAGATTTCTTTGAACTATTATACCAGCAATTAATAAGACGTGTGTCCAAGATATCAAGTAAATTAACTGAATCATTTTGATCTGACTAGACAACTGGAGCACTTGATTTTGAATGCCTTGTTTAGGTTGAGCTGCTTTAAATAGTTTAATTTTTATTTCAGGTAAAAAGAAAGAAAAAGAAAAGGAGAAAAAGGAGAAGAAGGAAAAAGATCATAAACCAAAACAGAAAAAGAAGAAGAAAAAAAAGAAGAAATCAAAACAGCATGGTAAGTTCAATTTATATTTTTTTTAAGTAAAACCACCCAGTGTATTTCTAGTATTAGACACTAAAACTTGTTTGTAAACAATATGAATGTAAAATTTCAAAAATGTCCAAGAGTAAATTTTAGCCTTAAATATGAAAAGGACACTTAGGACTTTTTTTTTTTTCTTGCATTTATAGCCTGTCTCTCTATGTGATAGACACACATATTTCATAGATTTTTTTTCTTCCTCAAAAAGATATGCTCGTTGTATTCATTTCTTTAAATTCTTCATTTGGAGTTCTGTATACATGTCCTACCTATTTTGCTTGGACATTAAAATTATTTTAGGGTCTAGTTTGTTGCTACATTTCATTGTTTTGCTGTATGCAATGCACCCCCTCTTTAACAGTTAATCCTTCACAGCTGAGGTTGACATCTCTCTTATAACAGCCTTGTCTGTTGCCGTGACAAATGGGGATTATATTTTGTGGATTGTGTGTTTCTCTGTCCTAAATTTGTGCTATAACATGAACATGCTTCTGGATCATGCAGTGCTTTAGTGTGAATTGCAATATTGTAGATTTCATGTACTTCATCATCTTTATACTGGAGTAATATAATTTGAAGCTATAAACTTCAATTGCATACTTTACTTAAATCATTGGGAGCTTCTTACTTGCACTGAGAAGGCATTCTAAGTATTTGCAAGAAGATACTGATAAATGCTAGGTATGTGCCCAGTGTTGTTCTTTAGTTTTATCTTCTTGTGGTCATAAGGTGGTTTCTTGTGGGCTGGGTTTTTTGTTTTTTGTTTTTTTTTTTTTTTTTCTTTTCATCTTTTTATTCCTTTGTTCTTTTTGCCAGCTTGTCTTGAAACAGCTGGCAGAGGTACCATAGAAGCTTGGCAGAGGTGCCATAATTAGGTTCCAATTTCTAGGAGCCTTATCCAGTGTTGGTAAATATGAGAAGAAAATATGCCCAATGCCTCAACAAATAGAAATCTTAAATCCATATGCAAAAAGCAGTGTGAATAAAACTTGAGCATTTTATTCTTTGCAAATTCATCTTTGAAAATCTGGGTTTAACAATCCAGAGGTATTCAGTTTGGACATTTTTTAACTGGGGAAAAATTTAAAATGCTCCAGTGGATTCTGATTCCAGTGGCTGACTGTGAAGAAGCCCATCTGTCAAAAGAAACAGGACTCTCTCTCCAGGTCTAGGTCACTCCACTCCAGATGTGGACTGAGGTATAAGGGTGTGAGGCATGCTCCTTTTGTTTGAAATGAAATTAAGGTGTCTTGGGCAAGAAGAGGGAGCAGGTACATTCTGTGCCCCAAGTAAGTTTTGAACAAGGCTTTAAGACAAAACAAAAACCCCAGCAAAGACTGGTTTTGTGCTCCAGTGTGTGTGTGACTGACTGATTGTATAAAACCCATGTGTAGCAGAAAGTAGGCAGTGCCTGTTATTTATGCTCCTCTGTTGCAGTGAGGTTGAAACCGATGCAGCATGAAGTAATAAACTCAGCTGCTCTTTGAGTTGAGTACAGTGAATACACTTGGGAAATGCTGAAGATAATGCGCTTTGGACAGAGACAGTAAAGAGGAAACTGACTTCATGGAAGGTGATCTAGGAGAGAAGGAGATTGTGGAACCCATAGCAGGAAAACTGTAGTGATAGGTGAGAGCAGGAGTGTTTCTTACAGAAGGATGAAAGTCCAGTAATCAGATTACTTATATTTGACCTACTAATTTTTAAGAGTAGTATATGGGTAGCTACTCATAATTACTGATTGAAGTAATTACGGGCATGCTCAGGTGGGTCCAGAGAAAGATCACGACGATGATCAGAGGGCTGGAGCACTTCTCTATGAGAAGAGGCTGAGAGCCTGTTTAGGCTTTCAAACAAAAGAGAATGCTGCAGAAAGACCTTATAGCAGGCTTCTAGTACTTACAGGAGACCTACAGAAAGGATTGGGAGGGACTCCTTAATAGGGAGTGTAGTGATGGGACAAGGGGTACCAGTTTTAAACTGAAAGAGGGTAGATCTAGATTAGAGTAGATATTCAGAGGGAATTCTCTTTTGTGGGGGTGGTGAGCCACTGGAATGGGTTGCCCAGAGAAGTTGTGGGTGTCCCATCCTGGGAATCGTTG
>VYZR01045378.1:0-16177 GCA_013400675.1 Oxylabes madagascariensis
TGTGACAGTCATTGTGTGACAGTCACTGTGTCACAGTCACTGTGTCACAGTGTGTGTGACAGTGTCTGTGTGACAGTGACTATGTGACACTGACTGTGTGACAGTGTGCACCTGCTGGGAACAGCAGCACAAGACAGGCAATTGCACCATGCAAGTATCTGCTTTTAATAATGCTTAATAATGCTGTCTTACTTCCTTTAATAGCAACAGTCTAATAAAATATATTTTAATAAATATTACTGTGATCTATATCTCCCCCCAACACGTTTCCCTATCAAAGAAGGGGGAATTTGAAACACACATGTTTTGTATGTGTTCAAAGGTCAAGCGCAATTTGCTACAGTAGGCTCGACTGCCAGAAAAGTGTTTAGGAGTTTTTGGAGAGTTTTCCAATGCTTTGTAGAAGCAACTGCACTACTGAAAGAAAAAGTCTCAGATTAACATTATACCTGACTTAATATTGTGAATTAGAATTTAATTGACTTCATCAAGATTGAAAGGAAGTCATTTAGGACAAGAATTGCTGGTAAGAGTAATGAATACATTGCAAGCTGGTTTCCATTTCCTTTACTGAAGAAGTTGTAAAAACAATGCCCTTTTGAAGCAGACATTTTGCATTTGGACCAAATCAAGAGGCCATCCTAAGTTTTCTTCTAAGACATCAGCACTTGATCACTTTTAAAGTCATTTGGCCTTTGTAACTGCAAGTAGTAAAATAAAAAGTGCAGTTACTAGTGAATAAAGCAGTGGGCTTGTTTTGGAAAGTACCATGTGCCAAATCAATCTTTATTTTGGAAGAAAATGACCAAGTAATGTTTGAACATGAAACTGTGATTTCTGCATGATTAAGGAGTGCTGTTTTACTTTTTCTTATTATCTTCAGTCTGCAGGGTTCCTAAACTTTGGGTGAGAATGAAGTTGACCTGTGAGACCAATCTATTATTCCTGTTAATTCAAGGAGACCTCTGAGAAAAACTTGGAAAATATTGGTAATCCTGATTATCTTTGAGACATGGAAGAGGGAAAGGCCTCAAATGAACAGAAAGTCCTTTTTGTTTTTTTCAATCTGTAAGGACAGTAAATTTACTTGAATCCTGGAGATGGTGCAAAATTAATATCCATGAATTTTAGAGAACTTGCCAATATCCTCCAGATGAATCAGATCCCTGATGACTGTAGAAATATCAGTACCATTTGTGAAGTTTTGTAAAATATGAAAAGCATTTTATGAGTTTATTTTGCCTTGCTTCTTTCCCTCTTTAAGTTTTCTCTTTGTTTTTTTCTTAAACAAGCCGTGTTTGATCTTATTCTGGAGAGTGTCAGAGGCACTCACCTTTTACCTTGAAGTCTGCTGCATTAGCAGATCTGGAGGAAAGGAAATATGCCAGAATTCTTCTGAAAAAGAAACATATATGTCAGATGATGAAATCACCTCTAGAACTTGAAATTAACATACAGAACAACTGAGAGTAGGTAAGAATACAGCACCTCAAAAACCTGTAGATCTAAGGTGTTCTTATTGGAGGGTATTGGAAATTTATGGGGGAAAAACCTCAGTAGATCCTGATATTCTTTCCATTAAGGTTAATCTAATACACAGATATAGGTCTTGTCTTCCTGTTGCCTGAGACGGGATCTTCTTTCATGGGAGTATGTTCTCATCCTTCTCCTGAGTTCTTCCCATTTCTCTCCTCAGCAGTAGCTACTGGCCTGACCTCCATGGTCCAGTTTTCTCTCCTTCTGTGTCTCTGGTGCTGTGCAGCTACTCAGTTCCTGGATAGCATTCCACCTTTGTTTGCTTTAGCTGCTTTTTTTAATTAGGCAAAATTAGTTAATCTGATCCTGATTTCTGACACACTGCTACCAAAGTAGGGAAAATAATGTGTTATTTCAAGAAAACCACACCATTCTGCTTGCTGAATGACCTTGTTGTGTAAGAACTCATGGAAAAGCTGTGCTGTGACCTTCTCCATATCACTCCATCTCTCCTCTCCATTGCAGGTGCTGGAGAAGGTATTAGGAGCAGATAACTGATACTGCAGAAACCCTGAAAGCATGGCTATACTTGGACTTGGTAAATATGAATATTTTGCATAATTTAATCCAAACATATCAGTTAATCTAGTCAGGAACAGAAAAATAGTACACTGCAAAATGGCTAATATTTTCTAGTTCTCAATGCATTTCAGTTCCATAAGACATTACTAATTATTAAGCTGGTTTTCTGTTGAAGGGGTCAAAAAATATCTTGGACCTGGATCTACAAATGAAGCCCTGGCTGATTTCAGAATGAATTGTCCATCTCAACACCTCTGAGGAGCTGAGCTTGAATGCTTGTTCAGATTAAATATAATAAACAGAGAATAAAAATAAAGTAAGCTATTTTTTCATCCTCTTAAAAACCATTCTAATTAAGGTAGATTGAAAACAGTTTAATTCTAATTCAGGAAAAGCAAATAGACTGGTAAATCAGGAATGGCTATCGCTACTTAGCAGTGCAATTTTTCAGGTTTTTTTTGTATTTTTGTAAAATTTGGGTTTTCTCTCTTTACAAAATGATACTCAAAAGTTTTCTGTGAGGTAGAGAAGTGCATTGTCACTATTTTAAACATGAGGAACTGAGCAGTGTAGAAATAGAGGCAGATCTAAGTATTTTAGCTGCAATGTTTTAACACCTGCCTTTATGATATAGAGTAGTTTTTCATCCTCAGCTCTATATTCAGCATCTTTGTTGCCTGTTTGCAGTTAGCTTGGCACTGAAGAATAAATGCACTGAAGAATATTTGCATGTTGAACAGAAAAACCACTTAAACTGGCTAGTAGAAACACTAAAATTAGACTTTAATGCTCACAACTCTGTTGGCTGTAGCTTAACATCCTA
Source organism: Oxylabes madagascariensis (assembly GCA_013400675.1). Classification (NCBI taxonomy): domain Eukaryota; kingdom Metazoa; phylum Chordata; class Aves; order Passeriformes; family Timaliidae; genus Oxylabes; species Oxylabes madagascariensis. The sequence goes on from VYZR01045378.1 coordinate 2,882, forward strand.
TGGTAATCACTGGAGGGAAATGGGAACTTACAAAATATGTTTCACTGGACCAAAAGAAGGTGTCTTCTGTTTCTTGCCAGTCATTGTAAAGGGGCCTGAGAATGACTAGCTCAGATATGGACAACTACCAGGGTGAAGCCTGGCAAAGCGCACACCAGTCAGGCTGGGATGCTCATCTTATCAAAGTTTGAACTGATGGGTCTGCAGGGAAAGAGAGACAGAGTTTGGGCACCTGCATTGTTTTGTGCATTTACCCCAATTGAAATGCCTAAAGCACACAGAGCATGGAGCCGAGAAGGCTTTATGACTTGATTTCCTCACCTTTTTGCTGAACAGCAAGTTTCAGGTTGCATATTTTCTACAGTGATTAAGGGAGACACTGTCAGTTAGCAAAATGTAATCCATTGCAATGTTGAATTAGGTCCCCTGTGACTCCTTAGGCTTGGTTTCAGTCTCCTATGAGCAACAGGCTGAGATTTTCTTCCTTCATCTTGGCTCTGGGCCTCTGTTCACTAAGGGTCAAAAAAAAGTTTTTTAAGTCTTTTGTGGACTGAGTTGCTGACTCAGGAGATGCAGATCTCATCTGTGTTTTACTTGCTCTTCAGCCATTACATACTTTTCTGGATGTCTGGACAGACTGGCATGGTGGCTGTTCAAGCAGATCACAGCAGTCACTGACACACAACCTAAAGTTGATTTTCTTGGCAGGACAAATAAAGCCTGTGGCCAGTGATGCCTGCCCTGCAAACACAGACCTCACACAAATCACAGTTCAGCCCTGCTCATCCAGCCAGTTCAGATGACTCCTGGGAATGGAAAGCTCACCGTAATCATTGCTGACAGCTCAGATCCTCTATCTAGCAATTCCTCTCCCTAGCCTGCAGCTTCCACACAGTGTTGCAGATCTGAGCATGGTGTTCCTTTTGTGGGGGGGGTGCTATTTATTGCTTTCTGAGTTGAGTATTACCTTATTATCCAGCTCCTAATGGATTTAGGTAGCCAGTTCCAGTTGGGGACACCCAGTGCGATCTCCTTTGTCCAGGTAGGTAGGTTTTTGGTTACTGTTGCAGGAATTCACTCAGAGCCTGGGTGATGATTGTAGTTTTTCAGACAAAAAAAAAAAAATTGTAGGTGGGTGCATCATTAGTGAATTTTTTGACTGTTATGCTTTAACAATTTAGTGTAGTCTGTCCACTACATTTATATAGATAGAATGGTACAGAGTGATTGGCATAACAATAAAAGAGTAAGTTCTAGATTTCCTCTCTGACTGTGCAGAATTCCAAACTGTTTTTTCTAAGAGAATCCTGAAAGTCTCCCCATGAATATTCCATCCAGTATAATGTATTTATTCAGGCCTTTAATAGAGAACATACATAAATTCACAAAGAACTTCTGCCGCAAACTTCATAGCTAGAATACTAATGGAAAGCGGGGTCGAAAAGGATAGGAAACTATGTGGATTAATTTTAAAAATCGATTAATGTTCAGAGATAACGTCTTGCAATACATAATGAACCTTATTCCTGACTGCGTAACAGTTCCTGTATTCCTTTTTGCCATGCAAATTGACATAATATGATATTATATTTATGTTTACACTAATTCTCTTAATTTTGATTTACAATTGTTATTTCTTTGCTAGATACATTGGTTGGTTTGACATTTAAAAAGGCAAATTAATGAATATCATGGAGCAGTAGGATGTCACAACTTTTTCTGGAATTTAGACAACCTTTTCTTGAATCCTAATTAAACTCCCTAATACCAACATAGATTAAACTAAAAAGGGATTGTATCAGATCTATACAAGGTGATACCCAGAAATAAAACTTACACAAGAGTGCAAATCTACTTCAACCAAACACGTCTTTGCCTCTTTTAAGCTCACAAATTAACCTTAAGATTAGAAAAAAATTTGAGATCAGAAGTTGTGAACAGAAATCCCTGCAAGGCCTGGCATGTAATTTACCTTTGGAAACAATTACACAGTTGTGGCAAGGGCTGTACTGTAACTGTCAGTCTAGGAAAAGCTTCACTCTATTAATGGAAAGTACATTTTAAGTGCAGATGGATAATAATGGCATCATCTCTACCAATGTGATAGGTATAGAAGCTGTTATCACTCTGTGTATGCCCTTATGCATGAGCACACCTGCTTACATATTTACATAAAAGCAGTCATTTAATTGGTGACTTGCTGGTTTTGTTCCTCTCTTTTTCTTCTTACATTGAAGGGGTGATATCCCGCTTAGATGTTGACAGTATAAAGGATGCACACAAGCATACTTTAGGAGGGGTAATTTTAATTTTTGACAGTTTGATTTAAGTTTAGTTTTGCCTATCAAAAATGAAGCAATATAACATTTATTTCTTGTGCCTCCCTGCACACACTATATATGAATAGATTCATTTTTGTCCAGCTTCACTTCAGATAGCTTTTTTTTAAAATATAAGTTATTACTACAGAATGGTTTCGAGTACTTTTTTAAGGGGAGGATGGCTAAGTGTGAAAATTTTGGTTTCTCATATGCATTGTAAGAGATCTAGGTTTGGAACAGAAACTCTTGTTATATGATATGATAAAGCCTAATTGCTCATGCCATGTTGAATAATACTTTTTCATGAATTCTTGAGAGGAAACCAGCATATATCTGGATAATAAGGATCTTTCAAAAGCATTGAAGATAAGGATGGAACAGCCAGTGGTTCACACAGCAGCCATTCATGTCTGTTTCTGGGGAAACTGGAGCCATTATCCGGCTTCTTGTTCTAAACCAGTTCCTGTAGAAAAACAGCCATGGAAGAAAGGAAAAAAGCATCTGTGACAAAGAAAAACAATAAGAAAAGCTGTGATGCATGCTCTAACAAAGTTCTACATTAGGTATCTCATGTTTCCTCTACTTCCACCAGTAGTAAGTAACCATCTTCAGTGGTGGTGACTGAGGAAACCCCAATCACACTTACAAGTATTTATGTGGAAAATCTGAAGACTGAAATACGTTAAGTCTTAAAAGAAAACAGAAATTACATTTTCCTGAAGGACCGCAGTAAACTCAGACCAATTATTTAAAATCATGCATCAAACACCAGAAACACTTTTTTTGTCTTTTTGGAAGTCAAAAGCAAAATCTGCTCTCAAAACAGGGCTATGTGAAGCAGAGCTTTGTTTCCTAGATGGTTTGGAATGAAAAAACTTGAGAAGGAAAATTATTTTCATTACCTAAGATTTACAGATGGGTAGGCTTTAAACCATGCCAATGTTCTCAGCATTGTGATGTGTTAATTTGGACTCCTGTATCCAAGATAGTTCTTTTATAATCCTGTTCTGAGATACCATTGTTGCTTCAATGCAACACTGAGATCCTAAAATTTCAGGGCTGGACTCTGAACATTAGAACATTGACATATATTTGAACACCCCGGATTGTCAGGACACTGTATTGGTTTGGCATGGATGGTGAAAGCCAATTAGTGATCTTCTTTGAAACTGACAACCAGATTGGCCAATTAGATACAGATGTACACCTCTGGGTCACATGGCTTAAATTCAGGAGGACTTTAGGAGGCCAGCCTCTTTCTCTCCAGGCCTGGCAGGAGGTAACGTGGTGTGGCAGCCGGGCGGGCAGTGCCATGGCTGGGCCCGGTGGCAGCTGGCAGCGGGGGATGGGAGGAAAAAGCCCCAACTATTAACATCTAGTGAGGTTTAAACTCGCCCCGACAGCTGCTTGCTCGGGGGCAGATGTTCCCTCCCTGCTTCCCAGGCCCCTGGGAGCATTCCCAAAGTTGAGCCACCCCAGCTGAGACCGAGGGGTGGAGGGGGAAGGCATCCATCAGTGTACTCAACTACTGAGATCGTGGCTGCTGTTTCTGGGCCTTCCCCACCGGCACGGCTTCGAGATCCTCACGGCGGCAGAGAGCACAGGACCACCGCAGGCCTGGGCAAGTTTTAGCTCTTTCCTGCAAGCAGATGGAACTTCCAAACCACAGGCCCTTCCCTGAGTGAGAACAAAGTGATTGAACATTAAAGAAACACAGCATGAAATTGAAGGCAGTGAAGGATAAGTGAAAAGACTGTTGGGAGAAAGGAGGAGGAGTGGCCTAATTTGGCTGAACATCTCTGGTAAACTATGGAGAATGGACTGTTTTTTCCAGTAACACATGAATACTGTTGAGGGGAATGTAAGGTTCTAGTTAAAGGTGATATGAAGNCTTTTCTCCTAATTCTATTCCACAGCAGAAAAATATTTAGACCACTGCACTAAATTTAGTAAACAGAATTCGGCGAACGTGAAACCACTACAGACATAAACTGAAGGAATAGAAGAGAAGAATGGGACAAACTGGAAAGACATAGTTGAAGGTTAAAAGAGAGAATTAAGGTAAGAGAAAAAATAAAAACAAACGAGGGCCGCTTTTCTTGAAAGAAGAAGAAACAATCTGTTGCATTCCTAATAGCTATGAAAGCATGTAGGCTTGAAGGACTGAGTGTGAAATATCTCTAATTTGCCATTAGGAAGGCAATTTTCATTTTTGGTTTGGTTTGTTTTGTTTNAAACTGAAGGAATAGAAGAGAAGAATGGGACAAACTGGAGAGACATAGTTGAAGGTTAAAAGTGAGAATTAAGGTAAGAGAAAAAATAAAAACAAACGAGGGCCGCTTTTCTTGAAAGAAGAAGAAACAATCTGTTGCATTCCTAATAGCTATGAAAGCATGTAGGCTTGAAGGACTGAGTGTGAAATATCTCTAATTTGCCATTAGGAAGGCAATTTTCATTTTTGGTTTGGTTTGTTTTGTTTGTTTTGGGAGTTTTTTGTTGTTTGTCTGTGTTGTTGTGGGTTTGGATTTTTTGTTTGGTTGTGGGTTTTTGTTGTTTTTTTTTTTGTTGGTTTGTTTTGGTTGGTTGGGTTGGGTTGAGTTGGGTTGGGGTTTTTTTGGGTGGGCCAGGCTACACACAACCCGTGTTTGTGTTTGGTTAATTTGTCTTTCCCCTTATTTGTTCCTAAAATTTTGGCTACTGAGTAATTCCAGTACCTCTTAGAAGCTTGTATGGGCTAAGACACTTGGCTGCTTTCTCCCTTCCAGGGGAGCATAGGCTGCATCAACATTTCTGTTCCCTCATCAGTTATGTTCAGATCACAAGAAGAATGAAAATTGAAAGTAGGAACACCTCCCGTTCATATTATGAATTTACAATGTGCCTGGGGGTGTGGCAGCAGGAAGAGAGAGGGGGAACATTAAAAAAGTAAGAAAATCTGTAAGAGAAGATGTGGTCTTGTGCCTAAAAGTAAGAACTGACTTTCCCTTAGGAGCAAAGTCTTTGAGATTTCAGTCCTTGGGAGCTGGAAAATCCAGGAAAGGGATTGGTACAGCTGCCAACACTAGCAAGAATGTAGGTCCTGGCCATTTGCCTGTGTTTCGTAGATGTCCGGAAATCTGCTGCATTTCTGCTAGTCATGATGATCTGCTCAGTGGAGTTGATGATTGCTGGAACAAGAGGTAGTGCCCAAAGAATTGTCTCCCTTTGGGACCCAAAAGGAGACGGAAATGCAGTGCACAGTGTGTGAAAGGCTAAGTTGAAATTTTCCTGATACTGCCGAGTAAGTGTTTAGTCTGTAAAGATCCTCTCGTGTGCAACGTCATGAACTAACATCCTCTTCAAGCAGGGCACAGTCATGCACTGACAGTGCAGGACAACAAATAAAACAGAGCCTCTAGCCCTTGTAGAAGAAATTACTGACTTTTTTCTGCAGCAAAATTGCTGCAGTTTTGTAGGTGTTCTTTTAGATGTCCTTTCTGTAAACTTCAGATAGGTTTTTTTCACCTTTAGAACAAAGTTTCAAGCTTCAGTAACTTTTTTTTAATTTTATGTTGAGATCTGAGATAAAGGCAAGAGATCTATACTCTTAAATAATATGGTTGGTAATGCAGTTCTATAATTTTATTTTCCTGGGTTTTTGTTCTTTAACAAAGAAAATTGGTAGTGTTCCTAATATATTCCTTGTAGTCTCACTGATGAATATCAGCTTTCAGCTACTGCTGCATCCCTCAGGCAACACCCAGACTTCACATTATTTTGAGTGAAGGAGCAGGGAAATGTTGGAGTCCATAATAGCAAAGTCCAAAATTAAAGATATCACAGAAATTTTTTATGTGTGCAACCTATTATATTCTTTAAGAAATTAAAAAAAATTTGCAGATGTAAATATGTAAATTTGTACAAGTTCCCTTATTTCATTCAATGAAATACTTATTGAAAAAGAATTCTTGAAATACTTCTATTGAAATACTTCAGCAAGTGGCAGATGGCAAGACCCAGTCAACTACAGCCTGTAAAGTCTTGAAGGACTTAAATATGTTGTGTTGTGAGGCAAATTGAAACTTAAAAAGATTTTATGTTTCTTTTTTTGTACAGTATGTCATGGGCCACCCTCCATTCCCAATTCCCACTATTATCCTAAGTGGTGTTCTTTGATTATATCATGTCTGAATGTGTTATTATATACAATTGGTTTGTCTCTTTTTTCTACTCAAAAGAAAATACTTTACAAAAGGTTAAATTATTTACCAAAACAAATTACTGTTTTCATATTTCAGTAAAAGCACACGTATGGGTAAACGGACCCCTTAGGAGGAGGATGAAAAATCCTTTTTTAATATAATTCCACATGAATTCAACCAGAGTTATCAGAGAGAGTCAAAGATGTTTTATATTTCCCAGCTATAGGACAAAGTCTAAAGCCCTACAGTCCTTCCTAGCCCCTCATGCAAGATCAAGTTTAGGATTCTGCTATCCTTCTGAGAACTACAAGAATTTTCTTGTTTTAATTAATGCATATTTTTGTATTTTCATCTTCAATCTTTGCAAAAAAAAAAAAAAAAAAAATGGAAAAACCTCAAGAATATGTTTGTATTCCGCTGATTCTATATGACTTTGGCACCGATTTGAATGATTGTAAAGAGAGGCCTCCAACTGGGAACATTTTATACCTATTTAGAAGGCAGTTTCACACTGTTAGAACAGTGATCATTAAGGGACCTTAGCAAGGCAGCACACAGTGCTCCTAAGCTTGGCATGAAATAACAGGACAGTCAACATTTAAATCCTAGCAAGTCCCTTACAGGCATTTACCCTTATAATCTTTGATTCCAATTGTATGATAATTATGATAAGTACTCCCTGCAGTGTAGGCATATTAAATACAGACAAAGATAAGTTTCAGAACAGAATTATCAGTATAAAATAAAGTTAAGCCTGAGAAATCTAGGCTTGTGTTGATTTAGAAGCAGGAATTGCCTCCACCTGGGACTGAAAATCTGCAACATCTGTATTCAAAAAACAACAGAAAGAAGTGCATAAAAAAGAGTTTTGAATGCCTGAGATGCTTCAGAAAATTAATTTTGAAGAATAGTCTATAATTTTTTAAAAATGTATTAATTTTATACCTTTTCATTTAATAATTTATGTAATTGATCCATATAGGGCGATACTGGTTCCCCCTTGTCTAATTACCTAATGCTGTGAGTGACTACTAATGGAAAATTATGGGGACAGCATAAGATATATGATTTCTACAAAAAAACCCTTTCCATTGGGCTCTTCTGCTTAGCAATAAACAGAAATATCTCTCTCCTACTTTACTGAAAGTCTAGGTCTCATGTAAGCCTGATTATCCCTTAAGGCTCATCCCTCCTAGCCAGAAGAAATGTACATTTCCTGTGAGAATTTTAGAGAAAAGCAAAAATCCCCCAGTTTGCACGTTTCTACTTAAAAATTATTGTCTGTTTTGTATTTTCCTCTGCCTTTATTAGTTGCTGTGTTAAGTCTTCACATGAATAAATTTTTTAAAGACTTTTGCTTTTCCTTGCTATCAGAAAATGATTAGTCTGCCACTGCCTGTGCTAACACATTGTGATCAGTGATATATGGACAATTATATACCATTGGCACTTTAAAAGTTTATCTCTTATAAATAAATGTTTGTCATCATTTGATGTAATTTTGAGTAACTGGAATCACTTGTTGCTTCTTAAAAATGCCATAAAGCCTAAAATCTGCCAGGCAGAGATTTACTGGCTGAGCCGGGGGGGAGGTGATTTAGCCATGTCCATTATTATTGATTACATGCTCATCTTGCCTGACCTGCTGGCTGAGCGGCTCCCCAGTGCCACCAGTACTCTTATCCACAGCAGTGATAGTGCCAGGCAGGTTTTCTGTCTACAGTGAGTGCAGCTGTTTGCCTTATGACTTCTTCCACTCTGCAAAACATGTTTTCTTTTGGGGTCAGACAATTAAATCAGGATTGGCAAAAGCAGTCTTCTAGTATGAAAGGCCTTTTGATGACCTATTCATAATCTACCTTAAATACCAGCAGTGTTTGGTTTTAGTTTTGATTTGGGTGGGGTTGTTTTGTTGGGGTTTTTTTGTTTGTGTTTTTTTGGTTTTTTTGGTTTTTTTTTTGTTTGGTTTGGGTTTTTTTTTTGGGTTTGTTTTTTTTTTTTTTTTTTTTGGTTTGGATTTTTTTTTTGGGTTTTTTTTTTTTTTTTTTTTTGGTTTGGGTTTTTTTTTTGGGTTTGTTTTTTTTTTTTTTGTTGATTTACTTTGGCATTTGTTTGTTTTGTTGCTGTTGTTGTTGTTTGTGTTTTGATACTATTGCTATTACCATTAGGTTGTTTCAAAAGAAAATCTCTTATCTCTGAGGTTTAGAGCCTTTCTTTTGCATTGCATAAGGTCATTCTGTTGCCAGCTTTCTGCAGTGTTGTTTAATTTACATGATGATCACAGCCTTTAATATGTATAACATGCTTTATGTATCCTCATATTTGACTAAGTTAGAAAAAAAATCCATTGCTTTCCTTCCCTCAGGGGGCTTTTTTGGCCCCTCGGTCATCCTAATAACTATGTCTCTTCCAATTTGGATTTCTTATCGTTACATGTTCAGGACAGCATAACGATACGAGACTCCGAGCCTCTTCGGAGGGCATTATAGCAAAGGTTTATTAGAAAACACACTCTTTTATACAGTGTTTCGGTACAATGAATATGATTGGTCATTTAGAGCCTACACCTCTTTGTAAGCATCTTTGCCAGTAAACAAGTTAGAAAAACACCAGGTGTCAGGAAGAAAATATCTACAAGAATTGTTTGGGTTCCTCCTTGATTTCCCAGGCCAGAGTGGGAGAGTTGTGTACTTGGCTTTCCTACAGGCTCAAGCTAGTGCCTGAAGCCTGAAAATCTAATTTCTGACCATTGTCCGTTCCCACAGACTTCTCTTTCTAAAGAATTTTACATAAGTTTCAATAAGACAGCTGATATCCCTCAGCTGTTGGATGGGTTGGATGGGTGTAATTATTGGGTTGCAGAATAGACATCAAAAAGGAATGTAAAAAGAGAGAGACAAGAGACTCTCTCCAAACACTACCTTTTCAAATCCTCTGGTAGTGCTAGAGGGAAAAAAAGGGCAACTGTCTTCAAGATTGGATCTTTATGAATCTAACTAGCTAGTCTACTCCCTCCTCTCTTCTTTAAGATCATTTGGATGTTCAAAGAAGCAAAATGGCAATACGGGCTTTGTGCAATGTCCTTCATGTAGATCAAGGAACCTATGTGGAAAAATTCTTCTGGAACACCCCTCCCTGTCATAGTGTTTATACTAGCAGGACCTGGTTTAAGTTCAACCCTGTAAAAAAATAGTACTACAAGCAAACGCCTCAATTTTACACTTCATTATGGAGTTTGATGCTGACCATTCATAAGCCTTGAAACAAAACCAAGCCTTTTGTTGTTGAAATGCTCCAACCTTTCCACTCCTTCGAGAAGGACTGAAAAAGAATAGCAATAATTTTCACTGTTTTCTGTTCTCTAGTTACAGATTTTAGACACAGTTCAGTCCTTTTCGTTTTGAAGATTTTGTTTCTTTCATTTTATTCTACCATGCCATTCACCAGTGTTTGTATACCAATAAATTTAACAACAGAAGAGGTTCTAGTATTTTTTTCTCTAAAAGCTCAATGTCTTCATCACATACTTGTGTTCAGCAAAAAGTGACAGAACATTTTATGTCTAAAATGCATCTGTAACTTAGATGCAAAATTTAAGATTCAAGGCACAAAAAACTTTAGGCCTAATCAAGAAATTACTATGACAGTGTGTGAATGAAGCTTGCTGGGAAGCAGTTAGTACAAGAGCTGAGAAATTTGAGCATCTTCTCCACTAAAATCCTTGCATCATCTCAGTATCGTACAAACCCAACTAAGGAAGTTACTCAGCAATTCTAAGGAAGGAGAGCCATGATTCAGGGCTTTACTAAGTTCCTGCATAAAACTTGTCCGTAAAGCTCTGGCAAATTGCCTAGTTTTTCTTTTATGCCTTTGGCAGAAGCATATTAACTTAAAACCAAAGTAGGAATATTGCCAGAAAATCTTTTAAGGTGAAATGAGCTTGGGACTTAAAGCTCAAATTATTAGAAGTGTGGAGCTTAATGCAAATTATACACATTAGTTTGATTGTCTGATGAACCACTAACTGTTTTACATTATAATTTTGTTACACCTGTACCATTTAATTACCACTTTCTTATCAATAGTCTACTCAGGGTATACGTTTAGCTGCTTGCCAGACAAGGTCCTTCAATTCAGAAAGACTTGAAGACAAGGATTTCCAGATGTGCCCAAGGGAACTAGACATCTGACTTCGAATGATCATGAATCTTAACTAAAATGTTTCTGTAAACGATTGCAGAATCTACTTTCATTTTTATTCTAGCAGTGCTTAGAAACCCCACTTGTGCTGGCTGTTCAGCACATAAAAATGATACTAAAAAGCCTTAACTACAACTGCAATTAATTTTTTTTTTTTTTTTTTTTAATAAAAAAGTGTATTACAAGACTTTCCTTATAAAACANNAATAAAGAAGTGTATTACAAGACTGTCCTTATAATACAGAAGTGGTTTAAACTCTTGGGTTAGAGTGGAGGATCTTATGAATGTTTGGTGAACCACAAGTGATCATACATGCAGTACAGAGCAAGACAAAGGCTATACTAAGGCAGGGAGAGACTAATGGAGGAGGTGAAGTAGAAGGTGGTAAGAAAGCATAGAAAGTGGTAAGAAAGCAGTGAAAGGAGATTAATTTTCTGATTCAGTATCCAAGAGAAAACTATTGCTTTCATTTGTTGGTGGCAGCTGTGGAGGGAGCATAGGGTACCATGAGACCTGAACATTCCTGCTGCTCCTGCTAGTTCCAGCTACTGTTGGAGAACACTTCCAACTCCTAAATGCTGACTTCTGCCTCTCCATGCATGTTGCTGGGGGAAAATCTCATCGGGGAATTCTTTATCATTTGTTACCTTCCTGTCTTCTGAAGAGGAAGCTTGTTTATCCCCTGGGAGTTAATTTACACCAGAAGAATTTACATCAGAATTACCATTTCATACAGGTCATATTAATTGTTTTAGTATAGTTTATGAATAATTAAATAAAGATTTTGCAATTCAGAAGACGAAAACCAGAGACAGAAAGGATTAATGCACGTTGTGAGTTCTACATCTTGGGGAAAATGCTGTCATCTGTAACTTCAATATGTATTTTCAATTAGGAACAAGTTTTTAATTATTCCACTTAGAAGTATTTGTAGTCTCAAATACTTTATGTAAAGTTAATTTTGTGGCTGTTAAAAAGTGCCCATGGAACACTAGTATTTTCAAACCAACTTAGATAAAATTTTGTGATGTAGAAGCAATTTACACTTTTTAATAACTACATTGTTCTTGTAGAAAGACATTGTCATGTTCCCTGACAGCCAATTTTCTAGTGATGAATTGTCTAAACCCCACTTTCTGATAATTTTAGTAAGTAGATGAATAAGTGGTAAGCTAATTTTTCTGTTTTTCTTTACAGATCAAAGCATTCTTTTAATTATATTTCACACTAGTGTTACAGATAAGCATATAACTGCAAGAAACAAGCCATGTTATACTGCTAGAACAGTAAATCTGTCTCTTTTTGTTTAGTGATGCTCTCTACTTGTTTAATTCTGTTATTTGTTCATTCAAGGCATGACCATGGAAATCAGTGAGAAAATCCCTGCCAATTTCATAGATTTTCTAACAAAACATAATATTGAAACTTTTTTCCTATGTATAAATACTTTGGGTTTTTTGTTAATTTCAAAATACTTTTTGTTCCACTCTGCCCCAAAGATGAGGCATCTATAAAAGCCTTGTTACAGGGAAATGGTTTCTTTCAGAAGAAAATCTTAATCTCTGGATGTCATCTCACTGTCTGCTGATATATTCTGTTCATTTCAAGTCTTTTTTCAGTCAAGTCCTGTTAAGTAAAGTAACTACCAAATTTATATAGAAGGAGTAACAAATACATATTACACTGACTTGTGTCCTGAGTGAGACATTTAAATTGTAAAGGGAAAACTTATATTGGTTTTCTTTCCCTGTCTCTTTCTCCTGGAGGAATTTAACAATTATAAATGCACAAAACCAAACACAGTCTTTGTCTGTTGAAAGTATTGAATGTCCTTTTCTCCACGTCTGCATAGTTGCAGAACTGCAGAAAGCTGAAGTATAAACCTGCTCCATGACTCTCCTTGAAATACTTTGGTTAATTGTGGACCCATTGGTGTGACAGTCACCTGTTAAGGAGCACTGGACATAATTTCTGCTGTTCCTTTTCTTCCAGGCTCTTATGGGCAAGAGGGAAAGCCCCATTTTTCCTTCCTGCTTCAGGTGGTGTGATGAAAGTAATCTATATGCCATGGGACAAAAAAGAGAGAATGTGTCTGGGTAGCAAACCTGACTCCATTACCTGCTGCTTTTGAAACATATTATCATTTTCTGTCAATCTTGAACATTTTTGAATAGTATGGCCCTGGAAGGATGGAAACAATAGCCAGTTTGGAAGGTGGAGCAGTAATTGGGAAGTGAATATGATGCCTGAGTGTCCCCTCAGAATTTAATTTAAAACAGAATCTGGATGCACACTGCAGCTGGGAGGTTCTCAGGCTCATAGCACGAATGTAGTATTTTGGGTTTTGTGGGAGTCACATCTTTATTCCAAATTTTTCCTTTTGTCTCTGGCCAGTGTGACTTCAGATTAGCCTGTGCAAAACTGTGACTACATAGGAAATGAAAAATAGAGATTCTGGCCCCTTTTTTGTTTCTCCTCTGTCAGTGAAGTATGATATCAGTTAATAAAAGGACACCAATGTTGAAAAATGAGGCAATCTACCTGATTAGAGTATGGACAGCTACATTTAGCATATGTCTTGGTTAGAAAAGAC
>VYZR01045382.1:272-17097 GCA_013400675.1 Oxylabes madagascariensis
AGGAAAGGCTGGGAATTGTCAGCAGGGATGAAAATGGCAAAAGTGATGATGGCTACAAGAATCAGACAGACAGGAGTTCACAGAAGTTCAAGAATAGCTCCATAATCATGATGATAAAGTAGCCCTTGTTCGGGCCAAAATTCCTTTCCTCTAGAAGGGACCATAAGGCACAAGATAGGTCTTATCACACTGCAGTACTAATGGACTGCTGCACATAGGACCTCATGCAAATTTTATTCAGTCTCATTTTAAATATCCCTGATACTGGTGTTTTTCTCATTCCCCCAGGAAGCTGTATTACTCTGCCATCAGATTGCAAAAGCAAAGGTAATAGCATTTAATAATTGCTCTGAGACTAAGCCAGTCCTCTCTTTCACTTCAGGAACATTAACCCAAACTCAGCTGAATCAACTCCCTTAAAGGCTCTGCTCTTTTGTCTTTTCTACAGGACATTATTAAAAAAGCCTTATTTTTTTATGGCAGGTCAGGTGACTCAGAATCTACACTGACATCGTCAATGGCAGTAGATGTGCAGGAGGAAGAAAAAAGAGAATGTTATATTGCTGCATCTGTCCCTATGGCCCCTAAGGCTTACTTCTTTATGGGGGATATTTTATGAATATCTATTGTGCTAAAAGCTCATATGACTGCCATCTCTCTGCTTGACTTCTAAATTAACTAAGCCCTTTTCTTTGAAGATTAAAACTGATTCCTTAAATAGAATGATAAAGTGTTTGTCAAAGACATGACAAACTGACTGCTACACCATAACACTTCAAATCAAGAACGATTAGAAATAATAATTCTAACTTCGAGAACATTGGTTGCAATTATTAACATATCTTAAGTATGCAAAGAAAAGTAGAATAGATTTTTTTATGCTTTTAACTTTTCATTTAACTCCAAAAATAAGACAGTAGAGGGGCTGATGAGCTTCATGACCTTCTTAATGGCAATGTGTGTGGGAAGCATGAATTCCACCCTTAAAAACTTCATTCTCAACTCCAGCAAAGAGCTTAAGAGCAAAAGTGACAAAGAAACTAATTTTTCTTGCCCTGTTTTCATCCCCAGAACAAAGTCAAAATAGAGCTTACATGATGTTAAAGCAGAAATCGAAATAACTTTGGACTTAGGGACAAAATGAGCTTTTTAAGAGTTAAGGCAAACTTGCCGAGGTGCTTCCCAGAGACAGTGACCATGGAAAACAGAAAGGGAGAGTGACAGGCTGAGTGGATGCTGTTAAAAACAAACCTGTTTTGGCTCTACCACAAAACTAATTATTCACATCTATTTTCAGCATTGTTGTACCTTCTGCTTTGTCCCTATGGTCAAAAAGACAAGGCTATGAAGATAGATGCCGTCAGGTGTAAACGTAGAAGCAAAACTGAAGGACTTCAAAGCACTCAAGCCAAAAATAACACAATTTCTGTTTCCAGAGTCCAGAAAGAATAAAGCCTGATAGGATGGATATTTAACAAGCATCTAAGTGCAGAACAACAGACTGGCAGAAAACCAGTTTATGAAACAGATTAAATGATGAGTGTGTCTGCTATAACTGGAACACGGACTAATGAGGTCTGAAAAGGAAAGCTGAAGAACTCCTTTTCTGCAGCCCACCCCACTTGATAAATAAACTTTCATTTCACTGGTCACAGATGGTGAAACCCTCTGCTTTCTTCAACTCAAAATGACTCTGTAGACAGTCCTCAGCTGGCAGACCAGACCTGGCCAATACCACGAATTTATCTGGGCCATCAGATTTAAATCTATACATCGTAAGAGGTTATTTTGGTTGGAATAGGCTTTCTCCACCTTACTTTTAATTAACTTCTGTCTCTGAACTCACACCTCAGAAAAGTGCAGGTTGCTCACACTTCCCAGTTTTCTGTGAACTCTGAATCCAAATTTCTCAGTCCAAAGGTCACATTTTCAAGTGAAATGATTTCTGGTTCTGTGCCTCATTTGTGAACAGTTTTTAGAACTTGCAAAGCAGACATAAAGATATGCAGTCCTAGAAATGCTCTGAATCAGTTCCTGGCTCCATAATCTCTGCCCTTCCATGTCTACGCTCCAAACCCATGATCAACACAACAAACTTCTCCAGAAACTACTGTTAGCCTTCTAATCAGATGCAGACAGACTGGATCCAAGCCTAATCAGCCTTAACTGAAATTGCCCACTGGTGCTGGCCAGAGCTGCTCACCCTCTCTGAAACCCAGAGCCAAACTTGCTGACCTGCAGCCTTGTGACATGAAGGCTTACTGTCTGCTTGAGAAAGCTTTGGAAATCATTCTGGTAAGTGCCACTAATCCACCTGTGCAATGCTTCCATGAACATTGGAGGAAATGTTTCTGTGAATAAAAGGGAATTGTATCTTTATTTCCACAGGTTAAATTTAGTCCCACTCAAAACCAGTCTGACACATTTTAGTATTGTCTCAATCCAAATGACCTTTCCCACATGAGTAAAATTTATTCTAGAAAAGGGTACTGAATGGTGGAAAAATTATCAGTGCAAGGCTTCCAAGCAAATATCAAACTCTATCTAGGTTTCTCAATAGCAGCTGCAGATCTGCTGTTGCATTGATTAATTCTTTAAAGAGGGATAAGAATCCCTCTTTTAAAGAAGTAATCAAGGATGATTGCAAGACCTGATCAACTAGAATAAAAGTTAGGCTAGCAGATGAGGATACAAAACAGTGTAAAGCCTCTGATAATTTGAGTAATGTACATTGTACTCCCACTCATTTAGATGAGATCCCATGGATCACGTGAATCAGGCAAACCCTTTTTCCAGGTGAGCACCAAAGCAATTACACAGCTTAACTGCTGGATGGGATTCTTCCCCTTGCTGTTTGAGAGCTATCAAGTCCAAATTGGCTCTATAAAACCTAGACTAGACTAACAATTTCCTCCCAAGTCTATAGCAATTCGTGGAGATTACAGCAGAAAGGATTTTGAGAGTTTCTCCCTGCTTGATTACAAGTTAGATTACTACAATAGCAGTGAAAAAATAGTGGGTCTAATTCTTCTCCATTGGGGGCCCCTGTCCAGCTTTGCTGATGTCAGTGTTGCAATTACCAGATTTAGCAGATGATTGCTGGAAAAGAGGATAATGATGATCTGCAGTTAAATGAAACCTTTCAAAGGAGGGTGAACCCTCGGTGCCTAATTCATGGACTCAAATCCAATTCTCTTTGACAGAGCTGACTGAGCAAAACTTGTCCTATGGAGCTTTTATTCTCAATTTTAATTGTTTCTGATATTTAAGAGGTAGAATTGGCACAGAACCAGCTATGACATCTGTTCCTCTGAGGCACCTGTTACCCAGTTTTGATTTCCAAGTAACAAGATCTATTGTAAGGGCAACTTGGAGACAAAGAGAGGAAATGAGCTGTATTTACAATGCAAATGCAAAGAACAGTTTGATTTAGGACAGGAGGAACCGAACAAAGAATTATTTTATCGTTGAATGACCCTGCTTGTACATGAGTGTTGTTTCATTAGAAAACAAACACCAAGCAATCAAATATCACCTAAAAGGATGTGCAGAGCTCTGAGCAGCATCACAAGGAATCAGACAGCAGCTACCTGAAAGAGTTTGCTC
The DNA here is from genome assembly GCA_013400675.1 of Oxylabes madagascariensis. Classification (NCBI taxonomy): domain Eukaryota; kingdom Metazoa; phylum Chordata; class Aves; order Passeriformes; family Timaliidae; genus Oxylabes; species Oxylabes madagascariensis. Next base: position 3,879 of record VYZR01045382.1, read on the forward strand.
TTTATCATGCCAGCCATATCCAGGATCCATTTTTATAACCTTGTCTCACATCTTTAACATGTGCATGCAGTAATATTTCCTACACATACATAATCTCTATTTGATTTTATGTCAGTCTTTACTTTGTAACTAACACCGACTTCATCCACGATTTCACTGCAAATTAAATGGTTCATTAGCTGTACTCATGACAGAAGCATGGTCAGACTGAAACCAGCACTGCAATTTTCAGGGCTTCCTCTTTCTGTTCCTAAACTTCCTAATGTTAAACCTTTCCAGCAGCTGGAAAATGAAAGGAAATCTGCCAGGCATCTACATGGCACTCAGTAACCCACTCTGCTCATGTTTGATTGTAACAACTCAGAGGTGCCTGCTTCTGAAGCAAACCTTCCCCAAAGCATGTACCAGTGAAAAAAGCTGAGCTGCCATGCCAGCCAGTGTAAAACAAGTATGATGGCTGCATGGCAGCCATAAGAGCCAACAGCAGGCCTTCCCTATATTATTTATTACCTATACATTCTCCCAATAGAGTCTTTTTAACTTTATTGTTTTGATATTTGCAAAGGATTTTGTGATGCCACCCCAGATTGAAAAGCCCTGAATAAAATGTATTTTTTCAGGAAAATCAGGGATTTCACAAGCTTCTTATACAGCCTGTTACTTGCATCTAAGTTTTTTCTTAATTTAGACCTTCTTTTCAGCAAATTAGGATGATTATTTTTAAACCTGCCCTTTACAGTCATGGAGAATGATTTATCATTATTTTTTGTCCTTATAAACATTTCTGTATTTGAAGACTTATGTTTCTAATCAGTCTTCTCCCTTCTAAGTTAGAGCAAACACAATATTCCAGGGTACAAACTGTTGAAACTCTGCTAATTTGTAATTTTGTCCACCAGATTATCTGTAATTCATCCACATTCTCTTAAATTATTGTAATCCCAAACTGGATGTGCTTTTCTGGATACAAACTTAATAATGTTAGGCAGAGTAAAAGTTGGAAGAGAATAATTTGTCATCTAGAACAGCCCTGTAATTTTGGAAAGTATCAACATTTGCCTTTTTATTGCTGTTTACAACAAACCTCTTTCAGTTTACAGTCAACTAAAATCCCCAAATTGGTTTTTCTTTAATAGCAATTTTGTTTTGCTGATGAAAACTGAGACATGAGTATTATTTCCAGAAGCCTAAAATTCATCAATATTTATAAAAGCGCTCTGAAATATATACTGGGAAAAGCAAAGTATTTCTCAGTGGTGTATAAATATTGTTAGAGCTATAAATATACCTGTACTCTCAAATGCTTTTAAGTCCACTTATTTTTGACCCTTTTGCAATTACGAACTGGACTAGAGAGACAGTGGGGAAGACAAGGCTGGTGTACGGAGACTTGGGGGAACGAGCAGCACCAAAGTCTCCATTTCCAGAGAGATGCACTGATCCTAGGCTGACTGCTTTTGTTTAGGAAATGATAAGAGCAGCTGTAAAAAGCAATACAAACAGAAAGCAGCTCTGCTGTTCTGCCAGACTGTGCCTGTGTTGCTGCTCTGTGTCCTGGCACCGAGCTGATCCTGTGCAGGTTCCCCTGCCCGCCCGGGGAGCGAGGCAGCCCTGGAGCTGCTCCGTGCCCCAGGACCAGCCCCTGCAGCAACGTGGGCTCCCAGCAGCAGGGCTCCAGCACAGGCTGCCAGCTCAGAGCAGGGCTCTGGGCCCTCCCAGGACATTTGGATCTGACCTCCCTCTGCACACTGACCAGTCTGCCCGGGGCAGCAGCTCCACCGGCGAATGGAGGTCAGGATCAGCAGTGTGCAACATTGATGTCTGAGGGCTGCTGCCTCCCTGGAGGCTCTGCAGGGCAAGAAAGGCCACTGCTAAGTGATGGGAAGGGAAAAAGAAGGATTTGTGATGGTCTGGAGAGAAGACCAGTGCACAAGTAAAGCACAGGGGCTGTTGGGCTGGATGGGAAGAGCTGACAGAGTTGCAACCCCATCTGACTCAGGTCCCAGTTATCCAGGGTAGGAGTAGGAAAGTGACTCCCGTTTTCCAGGACATTTCAGATTACCACCACATGGCCACGTGTAGGATAATTTACCTTATTCATTTGTGCAAGTGTCTGAAAAAACTCCTGTGTACACAAGAAAAAAGCTTTAACTAGAAACATCGTGGAAAATCTGCTGGACTTGGTGCAGGTTAAGGTCCAAGCCACAACATGAAGAGAGGCAGGGACCAAAGGCCTCCCCATGCCACTGTCCATGCTGCCATTCCACACAAACCCCACCATCTGCACTGGTGATGTGCCCAGACATGGCAGCACATTCAAATGCTGTGGCAAAGGAGGAGGAGAAAAAAAGGCATATAGGGCTACAGTTGATGCTAATCCATCTCCTCTCAGACTACTGCTAATATATCCTAAGAATAGAGACAGCTAGCAGAGCCAGCATTCACTGGAAAGAAAAATGGCCAAAATAATTCTGTTTTCTATTAAATATAAAAGTGCCTTCCCAAAAATGTAATTCAGGGAACTTTAATATTCTCTTTCAGGGAACTGTAAGTAGAGCCACAAAAAAACTGTGTCTCTTGCTTTTTTTTTTCTGAAAATAGGGTTGTCTTTAAAATGCAAAATGTTTTACAATTGTGACAAAACCCAGTGCCCTTCACAACCATCTGTATTATTTCCTACATACAAATGTATTCATATCTACACATTAATATAATGGAACTGCACATCACTGCAATGTTACCTGGCTCCTGCCAGAGGACCATCTCACAATTACCCTTATAAATACTTGTTTTGGAATTGCAGAGCTAAGGAGCTCCAGATCTTGAAGAGAAAGGCAATGTTGCACTGCCTGCCTTTGGCATAATACTTTGACTAATCCAACCTTAAATGTTCACAGCTTCCAAGAAGAAAGACTACATGTAACAACATGCAAAAGGACTGGGGAAAGGTGGGTGATGTGGAACAAAGAGCACATTTTCAGGAGGTTTGAGAGTTGGTGCTGCTTACCAAGATCAATGGCATGTCATCCCAGAGGAGCACAAATAAAAGCCTCTGTAGTTCTGCTCCCCTTCTGTCTCTCTGTGTTTTGTATTTCTAAGCAGGCAGTTTGCAGCCAGCATGCACTCTGCATGCATTAAGCATACACAGCATACATGTAACACAGCGTTAGAGACTACAAAGTACTGTGCAAACGTGGGTAGTACAAAGAAATGCATATTTAAATTAGAAGTTAACACAGAGAGAGTTGAGACAGGAAATGGAGAAGTTGGTCCTGTGTTCTAATCACTAAAATGTCCATCTAGCAGATATTAAAATGAGGAGGCCATGGGGAGCATGTTTGCATTTTCACTAATGCATCTCAAACATAAGAGATCTGTAAATCTGTAAATAACAGATCTGAAAACACACTCCATAATAACAACAAAAAATCTAGCTGAAAAGAATACATCTGAATTAGGTTTCACTTGGTTTCCAAGAAACAGCCTGATGCATGCAACATCATCTTCTCCAAAGAGAGCTTAATACAAGAGGCAGATTGAGTAGAAGAGACTTTCTGAGCTGCTGAATTTTCAAGAAGGTAAATAGCATTACAGGGAAAGGCTCAAGATAAGGGAAGAAAAAGTAAGTCTTTCCTCCTACAAGTGAGGGGCAGTGAAGTTTTTAAGACTCAGCTTGGTATTTCAATAAATAATTATGTTTTTCCAACTGAACAACCAGCTAGACACGGCAAACTGTAATTAACACCAAGAAGCATAATACCATTTGGCATGCATACACCTTGTTTCTGAACAGGAGGCTTCAAGAACCCCTTAAAAGCTATTCAAAGAAACTTATAATTATAATTATGTGCTAGTGTGATTAGTCTCTTCTAATAATGTCATGCCTATTGAGCACACCCTATTGAGAAGCCCACATAAAAAATGCACAGTTCCACTGATCTGTATGTTCATGTCAGAAGCCCTCACTTGGAGATCTGAGAAATGGAAGAAACATTACTATTACTATGGAGATTAAGAAATTTGGTTTAGCACTGTAAAATAATATTAGGATTGAATAATATTAGCACCAACTATTAATAAATGTGCCAGCATTTCCCTTTAAAAGATACCATATGCAGTTTCTTATAGTTATGCCTAAATTTTTAAACTGTGGGATTGAATCTCATATTCATAAAATTTTTTAAATACTTAAAGGCTTTGGTGAACTGTAGCAGAACTTTGACTAGAGACAACAAAGTGAGTAACAAATAAACAGTTTTGACTGTGCGTGAAGAGTCAAAACAGCATAAATAAGGTTATAAAACAATCTGATTATGCATGCAATTTCAAAGGTGCTAAATATTTATATTATTATTAAAAATAGCCACTATAATATAAACTATCTTCTTAATCTTTATTGCAGAAAACAAAGATATCATCTGCACCTTTCTGAAAAATAAGCCATAAAAGTCCTCTCAGTGCAATTGAATTGGTAATTAGCTGTTCATTTTAATTTAGAAAGACTGTGAAAGGTACAAGACTGTGAAAGGTACAAGAAAGAAATGAAGATGCCTGCTACCTTAGGCCAATTAATGCATGTACTCGAGAATGTATTCTCCAGGATTAAACACGGCAGTGACATCCCTAGGGCCCCAAGAGCACACAGCTTAGAGAGGAGAACAGCACCTGGCTGTGACAATGCAAGCCAGAAACCTCTGCAGGTACTGAGCTAATAAAAATGTATGTCAGATGCCTCTTGAATGCTTGGGTTATGGAACAGTTTTTGCAGATAATCACATCTTCTCACACAGCCTGGATGAGTGTTCAGAATGTGGGACAAGTCAGACAAAAGAGCCTTCTTTGTGCCATTCAGCCTCCCTTCCCCTCTCAAACAACCTTGTGCCTCATCTCACAATCACTCACCTCCAGATGTACCAATTATTATTTCTGGAGTCAAAGTAGAAAATTCCACCCCCATTTGGAAAACGCCCTCGGGGCTGTAAAAACCTTCAGACAAAGCGGGAGGGATATATACAGCATATTAAGAAGAAAATAAATTCATGTCCACAGAGCAAGGCATTACCATTCTCTTCATCTCCTTGGAGACCTGGTGACCTCCGAGGTGGTTGTAAAAGGGCCGGTCAACACCCCAGTGAGGTGGGTTATGGCTGATGGAGTTGGCACGCTGGCGGTTCATCTTGGCTATCGTGGCTTTCTCGTCTTTCTGGAATACAAATCAGAGAGAAATGCAGGATAAATTTTCAAACATTTACACAGCAGTCATTCTCCAAGCATCTCTCACTTCTGATCTCTCACTCCGAAAGCTGGCTCTGCACCTTGAACTCTATGAAGCAGCTGCTGATCAGAAGCAGTCCCAGTCCACCATCTCTTTCTCTTATTTTTAGAACACTTTACTCTAAGTGGTGCCCATCATTTTATTCCTGTACTTGTTCTGAACAACCTGAATAATCTGTGTAAACATGGGGAGCATTCCAAAATGGCGACATCTATTTTCTATATTAGCAAATTGAATCAAACTGAATAATTTCAGATGGAAAATTGGAGCTCCAAGCTGAGATACTACACAGAGGGTCCTCAAAAAGCAAAAGAACAGTTACATCTAGAAGAGAAACAACACACAGAGTGATTTGCTTGAAGAACAGGAGCCTTGAAGCTCCTTGAAGCTATGGGAATACAGGACACCTTCCTCCATTGGCACAAGCAAATAATTTTCCACACTTGCAAGAGAATATCCCCAGACACGCTAAGGAAAGTATGTAAATCTTGCAAACAACTGTGTACATGTTAAGGGTAATGCAATGCAGAGTGTGACAAAATGGTCTTCCTGACTCTAATGCTGTCTGCCAATTTGACATTGACACTAATTCTCCTGAAGTTTGGACAAAGACTTTGATTTTGTTATCAAGGTTTTGACTCTTGGCTGCAATGGGAGCTTACTGTGAGGTTAGCACAGGATCTGTCAGGCAGGTTTCGTTCGAGCTCAGTGCCAGTTTCAAGAGCACAGAAGTGCAACATGTAACTAGGCTCAACAACAGGCAGATCAGTTCCTTATTTTGAATATAGTGCTTAGCCAAAAAGACAGGCAGGTTCCCACATGAATTGTGTTCTGTGGACAGAAGTCCCTCTAGCAAGGGCTGCACTGCAATCTGGCTCAGGGAGGATTGTGTGATTTACCTGCACTGACTCAGAAGGCAAAGGGGTGGTGATTATTATATCCTTGCTTAAAACAGAAACTCTGAAGAGCCTGAAAATTTGGAAGGTAGAGATTGTTATTTATTACTTGAGAGATTAAACTTTTTCAAGAGAATTGCTGCTTCAATGACATTAGAGAGGAAAACAGACTTAATAGTTAATTTTAGATTTCCAGACAACTGAGTTATTTAAAAAGAAAGCCTCCATTGCTTTCAACTCTAGAATTTTGGTTCAAGTGTTATTTGACAATACAAGTAGGTCCACTGCTAATCTTGCCTGGAGTCTGCATTCCATACCTATTTATTTTGATTCCCCACTATTCAGTGTAACTTGTACCTCACAGGAGTTTGCAAAATACCTGGTGTTATCTCCATGGTAACCACAGAGTTAAATGTCAAGTGCTGTGCTGCCTTAAATTAGGGTTTTTAAAAAGAAATTTTAAAAGGCTTGCTGAAATTCAGTGCTGGAGAAAGCTGCCTGATTGACAAGCATGGGAAATCATCTTCTCTCTCCTTGCGAGGAAGAGAGAGCTACAATGACAACATTTCCCTCAGGACCACAGCTCACCACGCAGGTACCAAATATTGCTGAGCACGTGGGGCTGCAGCTTCACGGGCTGGGGACAGGGGGCCACCCGTGACAGGAGCCAAGTGGCCCCTGACAGTGAGCAGCAGTGGTCCTGCAGCTCCAGGGTGCCAGCAAAGACCTTCACCCAGCCAGGATGACAAGTGTAGGTTCACGAGGAAACCCCGTGGGAGCCGAGCTAAGGGAGCTGTCAGCTCCCCGGGATGACCGTCAGGGGAACCATAGGTGCTCCCACTTGGATGCCCCCAGGACAGCAAGTGCCTCCCACGTCACCTCTTCCCCACATTGAACCCACCACTGGTTCATCTGCAATGGCTGAGAACTCCAGCACTTGGCATCAGCTGAGTTTCACATGGGCAACCATGACAGAGCCACTGGATAACCTCCAGGAGAGACATCTTTTAAGTGTTTCTAAAAATACATTAATGTGATGAAATCTCCATGTCCAGATTTGAGTTGGTTTGAGGTTTTGTTTTTTAAGACTCGCTGCTCTTTATACACTTTGCCATCATTTGTAGTACTTTCTTGTGGCTTTTTTCAGCTATGCAATCTTTTTCATAGTTATGCTTCTTTCTTTTATGATGTGATGCCAGAAAACTGGTAGCAAATACAGTTTCATTATCTCCAAGCAAATCGATATTGTTTTTCAATAATAGAAGTGACACTGTCAATCCATTTTATTCCAACTAAGGGCAGGGTTTTCAACCAAATGGAATAAAAAATCCCAGATGTTGAAACTAGTCTGGGGACCCATAAAAGCAAAGCTATTTGGTTACTTTACAAATGCCTTTACATCAACAGATGATAAAAGTGATATACAACAGGTTTTCGCCCCAGGAGTCAGTAAATTTGGTTAGAATTTGAGAAAAGCCTTAATGCCAAAGTCCATGAAGACATACTACCCCTCTCAGCCCATGTGTGATCCTCGTACCTGCTCCAAGTGCTAGTGAGTCTGAAGCATTGCTTGATGAATTTGAAGGAAATAAAAGACCTTACACATATTTATTGACAGATCTGGATTGAGGTAAGGACAGGACAAATGGGTAAACATGTAATTCTGAGATTGTTTCTAACTATGAGGTCAGGCGCCATAAATTTTCCATGGCTTCATGAACTCTGGCAGTATTTCCGTCTCACCTCTTGTAGGAAGTTTCCATTGAATTGTGGACTATGTTTCAGCAATATTTCCAATCAGATTAAGACACATATATACAAGCACAGTGCACTTCTGATTTTCCACGTTACATAATGTGCTACTATGTCATCTTGAACAATGGGACTTTGCTGTTAACATCAACACTTATTAAAGAAAAAATAAAACCTGTTGTTTTAAAAACTTGAGATAATTTATTTTCTGCAAAATCACTTGTTCAGTGGGTGATGAAAATAAACTCTAAAAATGAAGCATTAGATGGGTCACAGCTCCTCTGTGGAAATTTATGAGGATGCCTCCTCTGTTTCTTCCTGGCTAAGTGACAGCATAAGGACAACTCGCACACAAGGCTGCCTAAGGCATAACAAGACTGGAAAAGAAGAATAAAGAAAGAGAAGTGGTGACACCTTTCAGTCCTACTCATTACAGGTACTACCAACTACCAACAAGAGAAGATGTGACAAAAGTTTCTGACAGCAATGAGTTTTTCAGATTTTAGGTGGCTAAACTCCAGAAAGCTGTTGTGGGAACTTTTCAAATCTGGACTCACAAAGAGACTGTAAATCTGATTCCCAGGGGTTTTATTGTGTTCCCACCACCAGTTCCCACACACTGAACTACAGTAATGCTACAGCAAAACTGCAGAAAGAGCTGAGGTTTTCTGGTATTTATCAATTGAATCAAGAATGCCTGTTACTTCTTTAGTGTGTGTGTGTGTGTGATAGAATTTTCCAACATATTGATCACTATCAGTGCAACAGTGAAATCTGATTACGGATCACCATATCAGATTTAGCTACATATTATTCTTTAAATTTTCCTGAAGTCCTTCTGACGTGTGCATGGTGTTTCTGGTAGTGTTACATGCTCCAAATCACTGCCTTCATAAATCTACATGAGTGGAACCCTGCTGAGTTCTGATTAAATGCGTTAAATTGAGGAATCATCACATTAGATTGATTGTGTTTTAGGAGAGTCACATGCTCAACATTTAAAGGACCATTTTGTTTCTTCAGCTGGACAGAATTCCAGGGCGCTATTTAGAAAAGAATGAGAATTGTTTTTCTAGGAGTTACAGCCAAACTTTTGTTGAGCTGTTTTAAGGCCACCATCAACAATCCTTTCTGAAACTGGTGTGTACCTGCTATTGTTAAAAGAAACACCCAAGTGTAATCAATTGAAAGACATTAGAAAAAATAAACATTTTTTCCCTTTGCAGACTTCGTGCACTCAGCACAGCATGTTTGGTCAGCAGTATTGCTCATCTGTTTGCAGGCACATTTTGTTTCTACTCATGTTCAAAGCAAAGCATCCCCTCGATTTCTGACAATGCTGAGGATGATAAAACGAGTTATAAAACTATGTGCTGTTAAAATCTTAAGGTCTGTTTCCCACTCCTTCAAACACACACTTTTCCACCCTTCTCAGTTTTGAAGTGCTGGGAAATTAGTGCAGCACCTGATCTCAGAGAAGAGCAGAAAGCGAGCAACAACCACCAAGTGACACGCTCCTGTACAAGCATCAGACACTTGGGCAGCACAAGAACCGGGAATAATTAAATGGAATATTGTAAGAATATCAGGGAAGTGATAAGATAGCAATAATGACTGGGACAAATGTTGTGAATAAGATTCAGAAGAACAGATATAAAAGTTGTGAAGGTGGAGGATCAGAGTTATGCAATATGAATGCTACAATGTGCAGGGTAAGCTAAAAAAGCCCTGTGTAACATGGATGAAACATGTAGAAGGGTAAAGACATTGTTGTGCAGGCCATTGCAATGCCTAGGGGTTAATTTTGGGAATCACTAAAATTTGGGCAACAGTTTTAGCAATTCTAGCTGATAAATTACTGTTTATCTGGAAATACAGACTTTCAGGTAAAGAATGCCAGTAAGGAAGAAAGGCAAAGGTCTCCTTGGAGAATTCCTGTTTTTCTAACATGCTAATGTATTAAGTCCATTAGAAACCCATATCCAAATGACTGTGAAAATTAACTGGATAAGAACCAAAGTCACCCTGTGTAAATCACCCTATACCATGTGAGGATAACAGAAACTTAAAATTCTTCATTACTGCAGAACTGAAGGAGCAGATTGGTTTTTTCCAGGTAATCACTACTGCCACAGCAGAGGCAAAAGGGAAGAAGGCTTATAAGCATAGGGTTATAAATGGAAAGTATTGAATCATAGAATCATTTAGGTTGCATTTAGAATCATTAAATACAACTGTAAACACAGCACTGCCAAGTCCCACTAAATCATGTCTGGAAGCAAAACTTAAAGTGTCATGTGCTGAAGTCAGAAAGACAACCTCCATTCCAGATCTGTGGAAAATTGCCAATTTCCATTTCAGTTCTGGTAACAGATATTTTTAATAACTATTTAGTCAGTGATCATGATACAGAGCTTGTAGAGCAGCAAATGCTGGGTTTGGATTAACAACCTTGAATCCAAGTTTTTCTACAGAGAAAAAAATGCAGTCGCTCTCACTGGCTTTGTTTATTCCATAGAGCATTTGACAGAGCGCTGTGCTGGAGAGTAAGGGCTGAGACAGGTAGGGAATGTGAAGCTGGGAAAAGAGCTTGTTTCTAGTGAAATGGCAAGAGACTGTTTAATAAGGGAGTGTTAGTCTGGATGAAAGTTACTAGCAGAGTTAGTTACTGCTCTCAGGGCAGATTTGGTTGAATTTTTTTCTTATCTCACCTGGCAGCAAGCAAGCAATGACAGATTTGGCTAACGAGAGGAGCAGAGGTGCATTTGATAGGTACGAGGAAAAGGAGTATGAGCACCCAGCATTTGAGGACCAGCATAGTAGAAACGGAACTTGAGACATTCAAGTGTACAAAATGCATGATCATTCCCTTAGAGATCACAGACAGAAACTTCATTTCATTATCAGGAGTCCCATTAGCTCATCACAGAATAAGCCAGAAGACACTGAGATAATCCAACTTTGCAAAAGGTAAAGGTTTCCTTTGATGAGCAAGAAAATGTGAGAGCTTGTGCTTGTCTCTTCTTTGTTGTGTGAAGACATTAGAGGAGTCTGTCTCAGGAGAAAAAAGGAGAGGGAGAGGGGATACAACTGCTGACAGCAGACACCCACAGCAACTAGGTCTTAGAGCAGCAGTGTTAGCACTAATGGGAGCAAACAAACCACATCAGAAGATACAACAGACCTTTATGCAGAACCTGCTAATTTCATCTTTCTATATGCTTCACAGGAAAGTGCTCACCCATGAGGGCAGCAGAATCACAGGACAGGGCAAATAGGTAAAAGCAGATCTGGAGATAAAGATGAGGAGAAAAAAATCTAAAAAGACTGGATTTTAAAACTTTGCATTTTGTTCTCTTTTAATAGAAAGCAACTCTTCTGTGTATCAGACAGACAACAACGACTACATTTTTAGGTCTAGCAAATATTATTAAAGACTGAGGGAGCAGAATCTAGCTTTTTTCCTCCTAAAACTGCACTGACTATATTCCAGTTAATAGTATTTTTAAAAAGGAAAAAGAAAAAAAATATTTTCAAAGAAGAAGCAGCTCTTCTCAGTTCCTGGAACAAATATATTAGATAGATGTTCCTCCCACTGTTACTCTGTGCCCAAGAAATGACCTTAACATGATGAAAAAGTCAAACAAACGAAAAAGACAGAAAATTCAAAGTTGTGGCTCCCCATGGCAACAGTAAGCAGAAAGGGTATGGAACACATACCCTTACATTTTATCTATTTATCATAACTCATGGTATTGTTGGGTTTTGATGGCCGTGGGACTGATGAACCAGGTATTCAGATAATTCTGCTGTGTGAACTGAGGAACAGCTCAGGCAGTTACTTGGATCTGCTCTCAGGTCAATGCTAATGCCAAGGTTTGTGTGCGAGGACATCAGGAACCCAGACACAACTCACAGGAACTTTTCACTAAGTTAGGTGAACTTTTATGGCCATTATTGGAACAGAATGAACTGAAAACCTGTCTAAATACATCACAAGAAGTCATTAAAATCAAGCAGAAATGAAAGGAAAAAGTAAAGTACCAGAACTTTGCCTGCCATCTGGCAAAAAGCTCAAGACTGACTGAACTGACAATGGACAAAAGCTTTTCTCACTTCTGATCTTCATGTTATGTGAAAATGAGTTTTTGAACAGGGAGAGAACTTTAAACACTGGAACAGGTTGTCAAGAGAAATAGTGGATGTCCCATCCCTGGAAGTGTCCAAGGTCAGGCTGGATGGGGTTTTGAGCAACCTGGGCTAATGGAAGGTGTCCTTGCCCTGTCAGGGAGGTTGGGACAAGATGATCTTTAAGGTCCTTTCCAATCCAAGGCTTCCTATGATTCTGTGAAACTATCCATAAAGAGATAAAAAATAGCTATGGGAGCACAAAACTTGCAGCAGTACGGGCAAACCAGAAACTCCTCAAACTCCAAATACCTAATACCCATGACACTGGGGAGCTGCTTTTTTATGTTTCATTTTAGCCCAATAATTACCTAAGTCATCCAAATGTCCCAATCTTTAGCTACTCTGGGACACAGCACGTCACAGCAGCATTATAGCACTGCTCAGAGACTTCAGCTAAAGACTACAGTGAAACAGAGGTGCAACAAATACATATAATTTATTATATGTATATTATTATTGTCCATTTTATTTTCCTATGGCAAATCAAGGCATAAAGATGCAAGTTCCTCAAAACCTCTGTCTGGAATGGAATCCACATCTCTTATGAATCTCTGTCCAATCTCCTATTCAAAATACGTCCCGTGTTCAGAAATGAAGTCAGGTGCCAAGCACTCTGAAGTCTCTGTTTCTGAGACGTTTTGTCTACACTTGCAAGCAGCAGAATCCTGATCTTACGTCTTCATCTTCTCTCCAGAGATACTTTTGTTTCTCCACAAGAACACTCAGACAACCTGGCGACTGCATGATTTAAGAAGTCNCAGTGGACCAGTTTTAGTCATCTTCAGAAAGAGAGGCTGAAAAGCAATGATAGGAACTGTTCTAATCTTCATGTTCATTCATCTGGTGAGCAGGCAGACAAAATCACCTCAGTAATCTGACAGAGAAAAGATCTTTGTGGCTTTAATCTATTCCTTTAGGTACTTCTACAAAGTACATATCTATATTAACTACATTTTCCAACATGATTTTGAAAACAACTGAGGACAATTTCTTTGAAAGAACTAGAGATTGATGTAGACACCCTCGTAGATGGTGGCTATTCCCTTCTATACACATAAAAGTTCAGGAAGAGGAGAGAGAAACAGGAATTTTTGTCACTGAATGT